>BMAO01006339.1:0-35964 GCA_019973975.1 Trichonephila clavata | reverse complement strand
TTATATGAAGGTAATATTTTTGTAAACCATACCCATTGTTATAAAATTAATAACAAGGATTTTTATAACAATGGGTAATCATTTTTAAAAAATATAAATTTGTAATAATTTTTACGTGTTAAAATTTAGGGTAAAAATTTAAAATTTTTGAATAACATTTCTAAGTGTACAAGTAACATAAAGTACAAGTAACGTAGTAACAAGAACTATTCTTTGTGTTGTTATGAAGATAATCCTCTCATATCGCAGTAGGAAAAATGTGTGTTTCTATGTTTTAAAGTTAAAATTGTAACTTGAATAAATACTTCTTCATATATCTCAATGTTTCATTTATAATTTATTTCTTGCATCATTTGTCGCGGTACTTCCTCCTCTCTTGGCTGAGGTAGAAGTTTTGCTCATTAATTAGATAAACGGGGAGATCCGAAACCAATAGATTGGTTGGGACACCATCAAAAAAAGTCGGACATGAAATGATAACTATGAGATATTCACAATAATTTATTTTTATTAATTTAAGCGTTATAACTAAGTACGCAGTATGCAGACAAGCAAACTAAATGGTAAGAAGTAATGGATACTTGTCTTTAATGAGGTGCAGAACCGCTGATCTCGCCAAAGAGAAATCCGCCTATACCTTTGAATGACTAAGCAACTAAAAATCTAGGCTCCAATTCAGGAATAAGCGGACTATAAATCCGGGCTAACTATTCAGACAGTACTAATCGTGGCTATATTTCCCAAGTAATAATTATTCTCTCTGATTAATTTTTATGTTCCGTTTAGTCGTGACGTTCACTTGCGGAGTTGAGTTGTTTTAGTTCAAAGTACCAATGGGCTAAATTCACGAATGCCATGATTAATTCAATCACGTGTTCACCATTTCATTCAAATCTGACAGAAGTTTTGCACTTTTTTCTACGTAAGTTTAAAATTTTCAAATTTGACAGTTAGTAATCTTTGTCAAATATTTTAAAATTCTACAAAAAAAATTACAAAATTAAAAAAAAAAATTCTGGTACTATATTTTTATTTTTAAATCAAGTGCTTTTTTTTGTTTGCCTGTGTTTGTTTTTAGTGTTGATAAATACGTTTTCTTTAATGGAAATTTCTGCAAAATGCAGAAGTTGCCAACAACAATGCGCATGAATTGATTTGCTTGGAACCTGTGTTAGCTCTTATCATACATTTACTACGTCACATGAATTTGGAAAGTGATTGGCTAGAAACACGTTATTGTAATTATCATGTACCTATGAAGTCATGCGAATTTAGCTCATTTGGCTGGAAGTAAAAAACCTGAGATAGAGAGGACATACCTCGGACAGTCCATTGTTACACATTTAACATTTAAGACATCAAGCTAAATTTACAATTGGTCTACTGAGCTTTCTGTCCGCCTCTCTCTCCTAAGGTTATCTCGCAGGGTGTGTCATACCCAAGGTGTTTACATTGCGTTTATCGTAAAATTTGTATACAAAAGTTAAAAAGAAAGAAACGAAGGAAATACAACATGTTTATTACATTTTTCGCTCGTAAATTTAGTTTTTCTGTTCTTTTTATAAGGGCATTCAGTGCACTGATTATACATTCGTTTAATCTGGTTGTGAGTGAGTGCGATGTTTTCACTGGATCTTAATTTCTTTTTCTTTCAATATGTATCTTTTTCAAACTAAACATATAGAGGTAAACTTCTCTATTCTTTAAATTTAAATATTTCGGAATTTCTTTTTTATTTTTTCTTATTTTGTACCAACAATAGTTTTTTTTTTTAAAAGTTCATTTGAAAGTGGATAAGATGTGTACCAGTTATCTCCTTTAAAATTACGTTCTTCTCAAAAATTTTTGTGTCTCTACATATAAAACATTTACTTTCAACAGTGTCTCCCTTTTCTAAATCTGGATCGATTTCATTGGAGGAATCATATTTGCTGTTATACTCTTCATCATTTGATTTTTTCCTCATCATAACCGCGAAGAGAATTGTTCATCCGAAAATATTGTTGTACTATATCTATTAAATACTGTATCTAATAAATTATTTAAATATCACATTTCTTCATCATAACTACATTAATACGTCATAGCGTAAGAAAGATTTAAAACGTACGCATGCATTCAGAACTGCAACAGTGATTCAAGCGCAAGGTATGACATACCCTATGAGGCGATATCCAAAAATATATATTTAGATCTCGCCTATAAGCTAAGGCCCCTCAAAGGATATGACCTTAAAGTCAGCTACACGAGAAACTATCCATTTTCCAAAAAAAGTTTAGAAGGAGCGTTGAGAAAGTTAGGCAGTGGGTATGACACACCCTGCACGAGTAGGGGGGTTAAAGTGGGTAAAAATGGAGTTCTCTCTCTCTCTCTTCTCCAAAGATGCAGTTACGTACTAAATGAAGCTTATAAAAGGGTGTTAAAAAGCACTGGAGAGCTCGTTGCTAATAACCTGATGGACAATGGCTAAGCATTTGATAAATGAATAAAATAATTGTTCTATGTATTGAAATAGTTATTTCCCTTGGTGGGGGGGATGAGTCATGGCCTAATTTTTGGTATAAAAATCAGTTTATGGTCACAGTAAATTTTGGCATGGGCAATAATCTACATTTTATGGCAGAAATACATCTCTTCCACAAAATAAACTGATTGATCAAAGAAATCGCCAGAAGCAAATCGTAATTTGATTTCACCAGTTGGAAACATTTAATACTCGAGAACAAACTCACCGATAAAGCATCTTCGCATTCAAAGCAAGAAAAAAGCATTCTTTTACGCCGAAGGTCCGTAAAAATGCAAATTCGAAACAGAACCAACTTTTGGCGTGATATTAAGCTCAAAAGATGCGCCACCTACGCTTTTCTTCCCGAGAAAAGAGACCAAGACTTTCTTTTTCTCTCTTACATTTTGCAGAAGCTTAAAGCTTCCACTGAGTAAAGTGGAAGTGAGTCATAAAAATAAAAGAAAATAAGTGCCTGCCTGAAAGGTTTCGGAAAATTCAGTCTTCACTCTGAGCCAAATCGCATCAGAAAGCACTTTGGCCACTAAAAATGCAGCCAACACAGAAATTCAAATAAACGTGATTTGATTTTAAAATGCTCGGTGCGAAAATACCCGGCATTCTTTATAGGTGATTTTTTTTCTAATGCTCTGCTTTTTGGAGAGGTTTTTCACGGTAAGTGCAAGCGCCAAAGCATAGAACAAATACAGGACTTCTTTTCCCATATATGCATTTATTATTTTTGTAAAAAGATAAATCAACGTCTAGGTGGGAAGGGATTTTGTTGAGATGGAGTTGTTATGTATGAAATGTATTTGCGTGAGTATCCCTTCCCCACCCCCTAAGGATTAACATGAGTATTGTTTTATGATTTCTGAACAGAAAATTTAAAATTCATTTTGTACTTTTGTCTTTTGCTGTAACCAAAATCTAAAATTTTAACGTTATACATTACACAAAATTTACATTAAGGGTTTAATGTTTATTTTTTTGTAACTATAACTTATTAGTTGAAAGTTTTGACTTAAACGTTAAAAATCAAAATTCGACCAGTAAGTGCCTTTTACTCCGCTTCCTGGTAACAGAATGCGCTTATGGCCACATGATAAATACAATCACATGTTATCAGTGGCGTAACGGAGTATATTATCCCCCCCCCGTATAGCCACGTTTTGGGCCCAAGCCGGATCTGAAAGAGGGATTATACTTAGTGTCACTCAAATCTTGTGCCCCTTAGAATCCTGCCACCCATGCGATGCAGGGGTTTCGGGGACGTACGTTACGCCACTGCCTGTTATGCATTGAATTCAAAACTGACACAGACTTACACTTGTTGATCCACTTGTTGTAAAATTTAGATAAAATTTCAAAGTTGGTAATTTGGAAAATATGTTCAAACATTAAAATTCCTCAAAAGGTTTTTCAAACTTAAAAAAAAATTGTACTATATGTATATTTTTAAACCAAGTACATTTTGCTTATCTATGTACTTTATTATTGTTGACAAAAATGTATTTCTTATTTTAAAAAAAAGTTTCTGTAAAAAGCAGAAATTATATATAGCAACAGCATACGCGTTTACATTTATTATGTGAATATGACGTTATATGAATTTAGTCCATTATACAGATAAAAATCTATCATGGGATTGAAATTTTAAGAATTTAACTGTTCATTTTGATAAATTGCTTTCGGCCAAATGACCAGTTTTAAAACGAAATATACATTAATAATTCGAGTAAAATTTATCTTATTATAACTCATTTGTCCTTCACGTATTCTCAAAATAATGGTATATAGTTTTTTTTATATAAATTTATTTGCAAAACTCCACATGCTCCATATAGCATAACATGAGGCTTACAGACGTAAGTGGTATAACATCATTATAAAATTTAAAACAAAAAAAAATACATTTAAGAGACAAATATAAAATAAAAGGAAAAAGAGGAAATACACAAAATAAAGAAAGGGTATGAAATACATATAAAACTTTAAAAATCTATATGTAAACAAATTTCTAAGACATCAAGGCTTTCAGTACAATGACAACAAAGACAAAACAGTCGGCAGAAATGCTGATGTTCAACTCCTTTTTAAAATTTTCTTTTTACAAAAAATAGGTACAATACAACAAGACATGCTCCGTGGTTTCAGCATCCAGACCACAAGAACAAATATCTTTGCCAATTAAATTAAACCTAGACAAATAGCTCTTAAAATTCCATGTCCTGTAGAATTTGCGATAACTTAAAATCAGTAACACATTTCTTACATTTTAGCGTGATAAATGGTCAGAAAAAAACATTTTAGTCCACAAAGTTTTAGGTTAGGCCAAGAATTCGGTGTTCCAGGCGGAAACAGGCATATAGTAAGTGGCATATAGTTCAGAAACCATTTTCTAAGCGTATATACTATGCGACGAAAGAAGATTGAGATACAATTGTATCTGAATTAAAACAAACATGGCAGTAAGTAGCTTTAATGGTCCTTTATTTAGATTCTATAAAATATCGAAATTATTAAAATCATTGTGTGGTTTCCCCAATTATGAATTCATTATATTTAGCCATTATCCTTCCACTTTACTGGGTATTTCATGATGTTGTATGTTGTATGATATATAATTATATTTTTAGTTATTTATTTCTAAGTCACAGAACTAAGTTTTCGATTGCAATGAAAACATTCGTATAGCCCTCGCTTATTAATTTGAAAAAAGATAGGACTTGAAATTCTAAAATGGAAATATATTTATCATTTAAGCCCCCATAATCTCCTCACGCAAACAGTTTCTGCAAAATCCATTTTTAGCGGATCTCTACTCAACAAAAGAAGCATTCTTACAAATTAATTCCTAAATGATTAAAGAAACATGCTTGCCAATTTTCAAGTATAGGTGTAATAGTCCAAAAACGGAAATTTTGTCGCCTTAGGAATTGATTTCTGTAAAACCCGATCACTACTCAATAAATAGAATTTCAAGTCGTTAGGTCTAAGAACCCCCGAGATCTCATGATGAGTTACTAAGTGAATGAGTTTGTGTGTAAGAGTCAATTTTCTTCAGAATATATATGTAGGAAATAGTATTAAATTAGTTTCAAATAATTAATTAAAATGTTTTAAATTATCAATGCATTTCGATTGTAAGACTTCAATCAAACTAAATCAAAACTAGATGGGTTTGTATATCCAACGAAATAATTCGTGCGTGATGACGTCAGGCGCTATAATGGAGCCTGAGCAATCACTATTACACCGACCAATGAACGAGTAAATTTCAATGCCCTTTTAGTTGCCTTGTTTTATAAAAAAAACAGACCTCTTTTTCGCTTCACCATGTTTGCATCCCCATCTCACCGGCGACCCTGATCTCTATTCAAATTGACTTATATCCTTTTTTTTGTACATAATTAAATGCTGTAAGTAGTATGATGCTTAATTTTCCTTATTTTACCGAATCTGTATGAAAAATGTGAATAAAATAAAGAAAATACATGCATGGTTTAGTATTACATGAGATGCGTTTATTTACCCTTTTTGCCTACTATATAATCAAAAACAACCGTACTTTAGGAGTAAACTCCAATCGTGCGTCGGAGCCGACACACACAGTTTTTTTTTCCTTTTTGCATTTGGGAATTTTAAAATGCATCTCTTTGCAACGAACATCACTATATTTTTTTAATTTTTGTTTCAGTTTTCCATTGTAAGTTTTGAAAATTTACTTACTGTAATAATAATAATTTTCTATTGATTTCCAAAAACCTTAAAATGTCACTATCATTCAAGTTTCATAAATATATATAATGTATTGAAAGGACATAAAGATTTGTAAAAGGCTTATGGAAGCATTGAAAAAAAAGGTTGAGAAACACTGAGCCTCAATATAAATGGGTAATTGCTTTGAAACTGCAATAATTTATAATGATATTTGAGTTTTTTTCCCTTACAAAAAAAAAAAAATGTTAAATTTTATTATTGTTTTTTTTTTTTTTTTTGATTTTTCGATGATTATTTAAATGCAATTTTTGAAAAAATATCCTTTCTAAGTTTAACTCACGTTAAAAATAAAATACACCACACATTAGAATCATTTCTCTATATATCTTTTTAGCACATCTTTTATTGCGTTGCAAAAATTACATTATTGCCGTCTAAACTACATCTAATGTAAGAGACGCTTGATAGAAAAATGGCTTGAAGCCGCCAGTAGCAAACGTGCTGCAAATTGTATGATGAAAGAAAGAAAAAAAAACGCTTATTTCTCGTAACTGCTGCCGCTTCTTCTAAAGGCTCATGTAAGCCTTAAGGCATAAGAAAGTTTTACTTGATGTGGTTACTTGTGACTGCAGGCTCTAAGAGAGAAACTTAAATTTCTCTTCCTGTCCTGTGTGTATTTTGTTTTCCTTTTCTAAAGAAAAAGCAGTCTTTATCACTCGGGCTTGCTGCTAGTCAACTAAACTCGAATAAAGTTTTCTTTTTGTTGTTAGTGGACCGAATAGCCAAACCATTTCTAACCATTATGATAATTAAATAAAAAAAAATCGAAAACGTGTATGTTTTTATTTTTTAACTTGTTTCGAGAAAATTCAGACAAAATGCAAATTGTATTTAAAAGAAAAAAATTTTTCTTACAAAAAACAGAAGACGCCGCCTGGTGGCTTTGGAAAGCACATTATTCTTAGTAAATAATTCATATAACTTAAAGTTTGAGTGTAGTTATTTCTCAGCGTTATTTAAGGATGTAATAATAATAGTTTTATTAAAAAACGTGACCTGAAATTTATGTTTAGTTTGGAAACTTTTATGATTACCTTAACAGCTTTAGTTCAAAGTTAAACTTGAATGTAACAGTAATGTATTTTTTTGTTTTTTAAATTTCTCTATGCAGATTTTGTTTGCTTCAAGTTGTAAAAAAACAATTTTAATGTACTTAAAATGAAGAAAATTTACGGCATCTATCTAGATTCTTTGATAAAAGATTATACGAATTTAAAATAAAAATTCCGCTTACAAAGAAAGATAGGAAGCTTAGGAATGGCGAAGTGAAAGATAGGTATTTTAAGATAATAAATTCTATCTTATTAAGTAACCTCATTATATTTATTTTATTAATATAACTCTTGTAGAGTTTCCTTACTCCCTAATTATCAAACACCAACTTTTTTAACAGACTTTTTTGTCAAAAAATGATTGTGTACAGTATGTATTCTTTTAATAATTGCTTTTAATATGTACATAAATGTATTATTTTAATAATTGTTTTTAATATGTGTACATAAATGTATTCTTTTAATAGAGGATTTTTAACTTATGTATAATATTTATATTGTATATAATATGTACTGTTTAAAAAACTTTAAAGTAATTTTATATATGTGGGAATCTAACCGAAATCTTCCAAAAAAGTTAGATTCTTCAGATAGCGGGGTTTTTATTTGGCGGGTGTCTAGGGGTCTTTTACGATGCATGGGTTAACTTTGAAAATAGAATAGACAACATAATTCAAAGAAACTAAAGAATTTATTACGAGTTATAGGAGACTATTTACAGGGGGAATATTTACAAAATAGAAATTAGAACATGCAGACATTTAAAAATATAGGAAAGATAGTTCATTCCTTCTGGGAGGACGTTAGAGATTAAATGAAATTCATTATGCGATGGGATCGCAACTTACCGCCAGTTGTGGCGAAAGAGCGCGGACGCGCTAAAACTGTGCTTCGTTGTCGGTGGTTAGTGGGCCTCTGAAGAGAAAAATCGCGTCATCGTTTTAATAAGCACGCTAGATGGCGTTACTGTGGAATGTTGTTTTTGACTAAAATTGCCGTCCTCTGCAAAGGGATATGGTCTAACCTTTTACAAAAAGAGAAAGTTCTATGGGATATCCTACATATATATGCACAATTTTTGTTTTATTACTTAGTTTCAAATTTAAATGTGTTAGGAAAAAATTTCTCTTCGTGTATTTTGGGAGTTTTATCCTTCCCTCTTGATAATTCAAAGTTTTTCATTGGTTCCTCTAACTTCGAATTATCGAACGTCGACTGTATGTATCTCTTCTTACTTCAAGTAATTTGTTTTTCTGCTAAAACGTATTAAATAATTTTACTTGTTTCAAAAATAATCGAATGCCCTTTCAGATACATACTATCACACTATATGTATCATAAAATACGATTTCACAATGGTGATGTGCATTTTTCTTTTGTGTGTGTGTGTGTGTTAGTGATCTTAACAAACCTATAGTGAAGTTAGTGTTAGTGAAGTATCAATCCTACGGAACGTTTTTAAAAGCATTTTTTTTAAATTCATTTCATTTTGCTTTTATGATAACTTAATATGAAAGTTTGCTCTTAAATATATTGCCATAAATATGAAACGTTTTTATTTGTTAAGTGTTATAGTAATAAAATTTAAGTTTTCCTATGAGATTGTATGCGTATAAAAATCTATTTTGGTTAAGTTTTATCAAGTCAATATATAAAATTTTCTGTTCTTTGCTTTGCATCTTTTTTTTTTTTTTTAAAAAATTTCATAGTATTTCACACAACATTTTTTAGAATTAACACCGTTGATGAAGAATCCAAAAATAGCTGTCGAATAAAATTTGTTGCATTAATTTATTAGCAATGTATAATAATTTTAATATGTATATAACAGTTCACTTAAATTTTCTTTCGAGGGATTTTAATGCATTATGGTGTTTCGCCCTCCAAGATTTTGCGTGATCATTAATTTCTATTTTATCAGCCTAGCAGAACTAGCCACGGTCGTATGTCTCAAAAAACTAAAAGTTAAGCGTTTTTAAATCAGAAAGATGCAACCTTGCATCACTCGCATATGCGGACCAATTAGTAAAGCTTTTACCAGAAATCATGAGTTTCTAACAACTTCCGGTTGAGATCATGCCTAAAATAGACGAGATCGCGAGAGCGAAAAAAGGAATGCCTTTGTGAATGTCTTAAATGTGCGGGTGTTTGTCTATTTATGTACTTTTTGTGTCGCCGCTTTACTCATTTGTTCATCAATAAAATGTGGATTTAAAAATATCCTGGCCGAAGGTCGAGGATGTGAGAGGGTTTTGTAGACGAAGCAGACATGATCATAAAAATAGCTACTTTTATTCAATCTTTAGCACTTTACGAAATATGCAACTTTGTAACTTAATTCTGGGAGAAATATGAAATTCTAACCCCCTAACCAGATACACTAAATTATTGAAATTCACTTTCCTGGATCAGAAGTACTTGTTATGATCCTTCTCGATGCCCGATACCTCGGTCAGCCCCAAGGCTGATTACTTACACTATTCCTTGCGGATTCTACGTTGACTTCTTATCTCAAGACGCGCTACCACCAGTCGTTATTCACCTATCCTAATATTCGGATTAACGATCAATGCTTATCCATTAACCCTCATACTCAACGACGGACACTTAAATAGTATCTACATTTGCATAAAATCAAAACATCTCTATGGAAAGCAGTTTTTTAAACTAAAGTCACAGTTAACGAATATTTTTTGTCCAAGAGGATTAGTATAAAAACCGAGAGAGAGAGGAAAGAGGAGAAAAAGAGGAGGGAGAGGAAGAGAGAGGGGAAGAGAGAGAGGGAGTAGAGAGTGAGAAAAGAGAGACCGTTGCAAACATACCAAGCTTTCTCATCATTTCAATGAGTGCACTAAATTAATTAATTCCCTCCAACATAATGTCTTAATTCAAATATGGAAACTATGTATATATATTAATATATGAGATGAAATATGTCACATGCATAAATTTATTTCTTTAATACTTTAATATACAGCAGATAACAGTAAATATTTAAATTTGTTAAACTAAGGAAAAATTCTTTTAGTCTGTTTTCATAAGTTGTATATCTTCACAACAATATCAAAGCTAGAAAACTTTATTTATACGTGTATTTTCGGCGTACCATTAAGCCATAAGCTCCTCCAATTCCACGCAAGAATAAAATAAATTGTTCATCGCAAACTTAGAATTCCTTTTCGGAGTTCCCAGCGTAAGAATACAAAAAAGAAGTATAATACTTTTGTCAGAAACTTTGCATTTGCAGGTCATTACGAGTTTTAGAACGTGTAAGTCACTTATTCCACAACGTATTGCCTTGCTTTTCCATTCAATTTAATGCATGTCCCAACATGTTTGTACGCTGAAGAATAAGAAAAAAAGAATGTTTCTTAGAACTTCAATGGATTCCTTTAAACCCAACCGAGCAGAAATATTTATTTTGCTATGTAGACGGATTGGTTTCTGTCTGGATTTCATGACAATTTTGTCTTTTGGCATTTGTTTGTGAGATATTCTATTCCTAAGTCTCGAATATCGGCCATATTTGTCCGTTTATGAAAGTCATTTTTATAGTTTTTCTTTTGTTTGCTTTTAGGCTTCTGTTTTACTGCCGAATTGTTTCGAATGTGAATTAAAATTTGAAAAGGAACTAAACTACTAAAGAAGTTTTGGGAAAGTATATTTTAATATGTCAAATAAAATGTTTTGTTGTATTACTTTTCATGCCTGCTTTTACCAGTAATATATATAATTTTCAATAATGAATTATAAAATAAACACTCGGATAAATATTTATATATATTTTGTAATTTATGGACTGATACATTATTTTAATTAATGTGCAATCGAGAAAAACCATTTGGGATCTAATTATTTAAAAATTGTCATGAAATTATTCTGATAGTTCTTAGGTCGCCTTTTTATTTGCAGACATTCGAAATATTTTTCCTACGTTCTCCCGCCATATTTAGAAGCCAAACGATTTCAATATTCCAATGAATTATCATTTTACTCTGTATTTATTTTACTTATTTAATTAATATGTATTATTTCTGTACAAAATCCTTACATAATTATAAATTTGCAGAAACTGTTTTATGTTTCGAATAATTTAAAATCGGTTTGAATCATTTGTTAATCTGAAGACTAAATGATTTGCAACTACTTCATGAATTTATAAAGAAAATATTCCTATAATTTAAATTTTTGTAACTTATAATTTAATATAGTTTTGCTCATTAAATCTTTTATTAATAATTAAGGCAGAATGGGTAGATTTGATAAATTTATATTCCTACATTTTTAGTCAATAATCGAAGTTTCAAAAACAAACTCAATTTTTACGCAAGAAATTTTATCTTATGGAATATTCAAAAATATGTCTCTAAAATGAAAGAACAAATAACAATGAATTAAAAAGTTTTATACTTTAAAAAAGACTAATCTGCTCTGCATGATTCTAAAAAAAATTAAATTTTTTACTTGTATTACTTATCAAATACTATCACTAAATTTAAAATATACTAGGAGACAACAGTCTTATTGGAAAAAAATTACTAATATACGTGAGACTAATTGTCTTTTTTTTAAACGACGCACTTTGATGCTACATGAGGGCTGTTGAGGATAGAATCTCGTAATTTTCAACCACAATCAAGAGACGAGGATGACAATCTTCACTGGGCACTCCTCTCACCAAACTTACACACCATCCCCAACTTGAGGACTTTGAGCATCAACCGATTTAACTCGCATCAATTATTTCACATGATGGATCTTAAGTATCATATATATATATATATATATATATACGCCTCAGATCTTCAAAACTCAATTCAATGCCGCAACATCCCATGAGGGCCAAGGTCTACTGTGCCACTCAGTTTTCGTGACCTTAGGCGCTGGAGTGCATGTGCAGATGTTTCGGTCAAGTGGTCAGTCTGACGCGAAACCCCCTGTGTTCAGTTCCCAAGTAAGCTTGGTACTTAATTATCGACCCACAGAAGGGAGGAAAGGCTGAGTAGATCTTGCCCAGCCCTGGATTTAAATCCCAGGACACGTGGCGGGGAAGCGCGATGCACTTCCGTTTAGCCACTGGACTCTAGTGGCTTCAACTTGACAGAAATAATGCCGACCATGACCACTCAGCTAGTGTGGTCAAAGCCAACATGTGAGAGGAGTGCGTGATCTAAATGAAAAATATGAAGATAAAAAGAAGAAAATTATCCCCGTAATCGCTAGTTAAATACCAAGTACTTACCTATAGTTAAAAGCATGTTCAGACAAATAAATTCCAAGAAAATATCAATTTGAAACAGTGCTTACAAAGATATTGCAAACTTTAAGCATCAATAATGTATGAAATAATATCGCTATCTCGTAAAATTCGAGTTTAATATGGCCATGCCTACTATTTAGAATCCAAATCATGCGAGCTGATTTTATGCTTAGTAAAAATAATTTCTTGTAAATATATAGTTTAAAATTAGATTCGTAACTGCAGCTATTCTGTACATCAAAAACTATTTTTTCTAATTTAGAATTAATGAAAAATTACGGTACATCACATTATTCTTAAACATTAGTTTTCTAACTCCAATTTATCACATGACACCTACATAATTAGATTAACCTTTATATAATTTTGCAAAAAAAGGCTCTATAAATTAATCTTTTTAATGTGTTATTTATGAGTCATTTATTTTAAGAACCTTTGTTATGCTGTAACAAAGGAAATGATTAATACTATGGCTATATTAAAATGTTACATTTTGTTATAGTAGTTATTATAAAATTCCTATCAGGGCGAGTCTAAAAAAGTTTTTTTCTCGGGGAGTGGCACCAGCTTATGTCAAATTGGGTAACTTTTTTGTTCATGATATCTATAATAAAATATGTGCATTTGATTTTTTTATTTTTAAGGGGTTGTTACATGATCATATCACTCCCTGTGTTTAATAATCCACCCACATGTACTCAGAGTATAAAGCAAATTTTTATTTAATAGGGTTTTTTTTTGTAGAAGAATTTGTTGCATAGCCTATATATTATATTTTTCTCAAAATACCATGAGTATTAACACATTCACCGTAAACAATGTTTATCTCTTAAAATATGTTTATGCACTCCATTTTTCACATTATTTCTTGCCTAATTTTTTCCATTTTTTTTTTTTTTTTTTTTTTTTTTTTTTTTTTTTGTATTTTGTAATAGAAATAAATGATTCTTGAATTGATTTTCCGAAAATACATTCTCAAACAGTTATATATTTTGATTTTTCAAGTAACACTTTGAAGAGCTTTCTTTTGTAAAACCTCCATATTTTCAGAGACTTTTTAAAGCATGAAAATCGGAAGATGTTTCAGAGAAATTGATTAGAAAACAGGATATTTGACGCACATATGAATAACTTTTGAATTAGTTCATAGTCTAAAATATATCATTTTCTATTTTTACTTTTCAATTATAATCTTCGTTTTTCCATTTTTTCACATGAGAAATTCACTTGAGGGCCACAACAGTATAATTCTATAAAAAGAAGCATGAAGGTGTTTTATATCTCAATTAAATGAAAAAAAATCCGCATTATTTTTCTCTTAAGGTATGCGACTACTTGCGACAACTTCTTTTTTAAAAAATTGAGATGTGGGGATTTTTTTGTGGTTATTAGATTTGTTTAGTACATTTTAAGAAAAATAAGCTAAAATTAAGAAGATAAAAAGAAATTATTATTACTAAAATGTAGGAAAAAATGGGTAAAAATTTACAAAAAGTAACATAAACGGGACACATTCTGTACCAAACGTTTATGAACAAATTTTCAATTTTTTAATTCTGATGTGTTGCAAAAACTAGAGCACTTTATATTAGTTATTATATGAAATTGCTTAAAATAACAGTGATTATATTCACATAAGGGACTGTAAATTTTGTAATAAAACAGTAGTGATTGATAAATCTGAAAGTTACAACACTTCTACTATCACACAGAACATACACAAAAAATTTCAGCTAATTATTTTGGAAACTTTTTGAGCAATCACTGGCCCCGTTTGAGCATTTTCAAAACAAAAAAAATGCACATTTCGAGTAGAACACGTTTTAAAATATGACATCTTGTTTAAAGCATCTGCTTTTACTAAAACACTTGTAGTTTTTGTTCTAGTAAACGGAAAATAATAAACTTGGTATTTTTATAAAGCTAATAAGATGGTTTATAAAATAAAATCATAAAAAATATTGTTGATTTTTCGCGAAATTCACAATATTAGGGTGGTTGAATACCTAAACGTATAAAATGTTCGGTCCAAAAAATTCGTTAAATCAAAGTCCAACTGTATATATAGAGAGAGCTGGTTCACATAGGCTACCGAATAAGATTTTAAATTAGCTTGAATAAAAGTTATTGATTTTTCATTGTCTCTTCTGGTAGCCCGTCACTCTAACGCGAATTTATATTCTCTCCAAATACGAATCCCTTACCTTACAAACACTTAATGCGTGGAAATATTAAAACAGAAATTTCTTTCTTCCGATCATTCGCAATGTTAACAACTTTAAACAAAGAAAAAGGCATCCCTCATCACTTATTACTAATGAATACATCCCTATTTAAAACTTAACACCGATACAACTCATTAGTAAACTAGCACGAGTTCATAAATCAACCCGAAGCCGAAGAAAAGCGTCAATTTTTCAAATTATAACGAATCAAGTAAACGCATTATCAGTCATAATTTCCATTCGGTGAGGGGGAAGTCCCCCCCCCCTCCCACACTTTCACCCAAGGGCGGGCCTCTGCGAGAAGAATGGATATTTTTATTGATGACTGGTGGAAAAAGATCTGAAAGATAAATGATATTCTTACTCGGTCTCGTGTGACAGCTCGTGTAATAAGAATGTACGAGTTTTTCTCCTCGGACCGTGTTCTGTTAGAGAACCCGGTGAATTAATTTTCATGTGAACTCGTCAAAAACTGACACATGTTATCTACATTAATGTCAAAGTGTCGGTTTATTAGGGAAACCAATATTGTTTTCTGTAGATGAAAATGAATATGCTTTGGTTAGGTTTTTTTGTCGGGGAGCGATAAATTTTAGGAAGTCATTTAGAATAGAATAAAAATAAAAAGCTGTCTGGAGAACGTATGTCTTTTTATGTGATTAGTCTTTATTCTTTTTTTTAAAAATTGGTTTGTATTCGCAAAATTATTTTTCGGAATAATACCTATGCCTTGAGGTACGACATTACTTTTGTGGTATTCAAATTTATCTAGAAAATTTGAAAAAAAGTTAAAAAGTTCAAAGCGAAAGAATCTTTTTGTTATATCACAATATAAGGTGGTATGTTTTTGAGTAAACCTAATAAATTGACCTTTAAAAAGGAAAAGAAATTTTTTTAATTTAAGGAGGGGGGGGGAGGGGGGAATCGATACCTTTAAATTACCTTCACATTAAAAGATAGAGAAGGATTGATACTAAGTAAAATTCACAAGAGATTACTGTGTGTTTTCATGCATAAGCTGATAATTTTTGGAACTTTTGTAAAAATGAAGTAAGGGGTCAGCTGAAAAACGAATCCGCTAGTCTCGGAAGAAACGAATTTTTTAACATCTTTCGGTAGCCATGCGTGAGACATTTTAATCATTTAACATTTTTTGAAAAGAACTTTTATCCAAAAAAGGAGAAAAAGTCTCATAAATCCTTCAGAGTCAGTGTCAAAACTCGAGTTTCCAAGTAGTTCGTAAAAATTTCATTCACTCATTGGATGTCTGAACCTGAAGTTTGAAATGTAGAACAAATCTCTCTTCTCGCTCATTTAAAAAAAAAATCTCCCTGAAAATAAAATTAACACAGATGTATTTTAATCAATAAAAAAATGTGTTAGCTTTTCTGGTAGGGTTACCATAAATAAAAGTATATTGTCGTTGACGTCTGGTGTTTTACTTTCTAGCAATTTAATTAGAAGATATTCCACCTGTTTGGCAGCATTCTCACCCACTTGGCAATATGTTTGAAAGTTAGAGGATGTTTTTAACTTAACTTGCATACGGACTTAGAATTTTGGGTAAATTTTTGTAGAAAAATTACATTTTCCGCTTATACACAAATTTTTTTGAGAATTCTCTTTCTCTTTCAAATAGCAGCTGGTAGTTCCCATTGTATAAAAATTATTAAAATTTATGAACAATGCATTACGATCAACGTTGATTTCAACTTATCTAGTACCAATTCTTTACAGTATTATTTGAAATAATGATTTCCTTATAAAAATTGCAGCAATTTTTTTTTCTAAGCCAAAATTATTACTATGTATATAATGAGTCCTCACTGGCTGTAATTCTACAGAGAGTATAAATTATCCATATACTCTTCAATTCATAAATTATCTTCACTATACTTCATATATTCTTCATATGTTATATACAATATATTCAATATTATTATATTTTAAATTATCAATATACTTCATTAAAATTTTTTTATCAATTATGAGTTATCAGTATGTTTTTGTAAAAATTATCAGTATAATATAAATCATCTGTATGCTTCAGCATAAATTTCAGTGTACTTCAGTGTAAATTATCAGTAAGTTATAAATTATCAACATACTTCAGTATAAATTATTAGAATGTTCCAATATAAAATACTAGTATACTTCAGTGTAAATGATCAGTATATTATAAGTTATCAGCAAGCTTAAATATAAATTATTAGTATATTTCAGTATAAATTATTAGTGTACTTCAGTATAAGTTGCTTGTATACCTTAGTACGAATTATCGTCGTATTAAAATGAAATATTAGTATTCACAATGATGTCGTTTAGCAGCTGAAACAACTATAAAAACGCGATGAGTAAATTATTTTTCAACAAAGTTTTCCAAAAAATCTTGCCATTAAGAACATTTTTAAAATAGTTTGATAGAATTATCTTTAATGTGTTATAATAATACATTCTTATTACTCGACGTCTTAATAATGAAATTGTTAATCAAAATAGCTTTTTAAATATAAAAATACGAAAGAAAAGAAAATGGTTGAAATTCAAGTAAATTGCTCTATATCGTAAGCTTGAATAATCGAGTTTATAATGAAATGATATGCTCCACAAACTCAGAATTAGTTTAATTTTAATCTAAAAGTCTATCTTCTGAATATTTATGCATAAGAAGCTTGTTATTTTAAGAAACGTAGAAATATTTAAATATTTTATTAAAATATTTCTTATTAAAGACAAAGTTGTCTTAAAGTGATTGATTGCGTTCAAAAACGTGACTTTCAAAAAACGTATAAATGTATACTTTTTATATTTAGTGTCAGTTGAATTAGAATATACATATAAAATTGTTTTAGGAATAGGTACTTATAAAAAAATTAGTTAAATGCAATTTTTGGTAAAAAATGAAGAAAGAATGAAATATTTTTAAAGCATTCTCCTTTTATGAAAAAGGCTCCTATAACAATGATATTTTGCCTATATATTTAAGAGTTCTACACAGAACCTGCGCTAGGAATTTTGAAAATTTTACATTATTTTCAGAATAACGATTCATTAAAATAATAACCAGTGTTTCTTGTTAAAATTTCTCTACTCTGATATTTTAAAATAGGAATAAATCCATTCCTAAATTGTTTCAAAACTTCTAGTTCAAAATTTGTGCAGAAGTCTTAGTTATATAGAGAAAGAATATTAATAGAAGCATTTTCTATAAAGAGAAAAAATTTTTAAATTATATATCATTCTATCTTTATTTTTAGACTAAAATTTGCATTTAAATGATTTTTATTACAATTTTATTTTTTTTAAATTTATATGTATATTTTAGTTTAAGTGATATTGAATATACTTAAAAAATGCGCAATCAAATATATATACTCAATAAAAATATTCAATAAAAATTCAAAATTACTTTTTTACAAAATCACGTCCGAACTAAACGAAAATTAATTCGTTTAGTTCAAAATTTCCTTTAGTAGCTATTATTGTTTACACAAAGCGATTAAGATATTTTTAATAATATTCTACACTAACTATTTTTGCAAAGCAATCTGAGTTTTAACTATTGAACGTTTTGTGTTATACAGAAATGCAATATTTCAATTTCAAAATACAATGATTTAAAACAGATGAGTTCCAATACATTATAGAGAAATGTTACGAACAATTGAATGTTCGATTAACAAATACTCTTGTGTATCTCGCATTTGAATAGCCAAATATATGCAATTAGTTCGAGTAGAGACTAATCTCTTTATGCGTGAGGGAGAGAATACACTTATAACAATTTAAATAAACCCCGCGAATTTCTGTAATATGGAATATTTTATTAACCTGTGTTGTGAATTTGAATTAAGTGCGTAGTCATTACTAGACTTGTCACAAATAACCTGTGGAGTCAATAACACGATGAAATTTGAATACATTTATTCTGAAAATTTTAATTTTTCCATTTTTCGTCTTATTAGGCTTGGGAGTTTTAAGTAAGGTAAAGTTCTTTTGAAAAAATGCAAATTTTAATTGTTTATTTCGGCGTGTGACTTAAGCATTATTCTTGATAAGATGTTCAAGACATCTGACTTGAACATAGGTAAAGCGATAGTACTTAAAATTTAGCTTGAATTATTTTGGTAATAGATGTAAGAATGTAGCTAAACTGAAGACTTTATTATTAACATTATTATTAAGCGTAATTATAACAATAATTAAATGAGAAATAATTCAGAATATGTTGACTTTTTAAGAGGAAATTTTTAAAAATACTTAATCCTCTCAATTTTCCCCATACATAAAATTTAGTAGTTATAATAATTAAGTAAAAATAATTCTTCCTTTTAAGTTTTTAATTGCTTTTTGAGTGAAAATTTTAACTAATGCTTTTATAAAATGTCTTCTCATTTTTAAATTTTATATTCTATGCATATTTATATCACGTATTAAGCATTTTGTATTGCACCTATTTGTTGCAATACTTATTGTATTACGTACTACTTATAACACATATGGTTTTCAATTTAAAAATTTAGAATTTTTAAATAAATTACCAAAAGGAAATTTAAAACATCCCGTGATTCTTTTACTTGTACAAAAAATATAATTTCAACTTATAAAGGGAACGTTCAAGCAATATTTGAATAACAAAAAGCTCGTTAAATACAAGAACTAACATTTTGTAAGAAACGAATGTACGTTAACAGAAGAGCTGTCGTAAAATAATATACAAAAACACTAAATTTGGGACAATGGTTGGTTCCTGCTTACATCTGAACCCTCTTGTCTACCTGTAAACCCGGCTATATGTGTGGGAGAAACAGAATAATTCACAGACATGATTTTCAATCTAATCAAGTTATTAATTCTAATTATTAATCAGACACAATACAATTCTAATTAAGGTAGATAATATATAGTAGAGTGAGGAGGTGGAATTCTAAAACACGGGGATACAACTGCAGACCCTCAACTGGATCTAAGACAGCTTAAATACGCTCAAATATAACTACGTCGCACACTAATAAACTAGCTTCTACTTAATCAAACTCACAGTACCTGAACTTTTTATGCAACGGATCCTAAACTGGAAACTTGCAGGTGCTCTCTTCGGCTTGTTCAATGTCGTTGGCTCCACGCTTTGTAATCTTTAACTAATTCTACTCCTTTTCAATCTTCAACTAACAACTAACTCGCAGACTTTATATTAACTCCTCCTTGTATACTTCAACGTATCAACAACTACTTGTCAACCCTCGAACTCGCGAAAACAGAATTTATATAATATACCCCATTTACATAATCACGTTTCCTTACTCGAAGAAAGTTGGTTGAAATAAATATTTTCCTTAAAGATTCATGAAGGGATTAGTAGAACCGCGTATAGATCCGTCACAAATTACTAAAAAATAATCGGATTTTAATTATTTTTGCTGATAGATATGTATAACAACAAAAAATAATTTTAATTAATTTTTTTTTAATTTAACGTATTTTATAATTTTCGTTCCTTTAAACGCCGTAATAGCCAAGTGGTATCATAGTTGGCATTCTTTTGTCGAAATTTAGGTTCAAGTCCTGATGCGATTAAAGACAAATCGTGTAGAAAGTGTGATGTAACCAAACTTGACGTGGCTGAAAATCCTTATTTTGTGTGTTGTGGAGATATTAAGAGTTGGGTGCCAGCTTGGATGTCATTCTTTCACTTGTCCATGGTTCAAAACTGTGAGGTGGCCGTGGAACCCTGGTGGTTGTGGTTACAAACTCGTGACCGGAGTATCACGGGTTCGAGTCCTGATGCCGCTGAAGACCCGGGGGAACCCAGTGAGTGAATATTAACGTCGCACTGTTCAGCTACACGAGGGCTTTTGGCTACGGACCTCATAATTTTGCAACATGGTCAAGTGACGGAGGAACCCAATAGAGAGGTCGATGTACGTTAAATCTGTCGAGGCTCTAAGTCCTCCTGTTGGTTGGGTGTGGTAGTTATGATAGGGAAGGTCCAGGGCTTTTGCTTCGTCTTCATCACGTGACCGAAGTTCTAAATTTCGAGGTCCATCACCTTTAGCCCTCGTATGCTTTATAAAATGACCATTAATATAACTCTCACTCAAAATTACGAGGTCCTTCACCAAGCCCTAGTGTAGCTTTGAAACGTATTAATAAATAATAAATCAGTTCGTGTAACCCTAAAGGGAAGTATTTCTTTTTTATTTTATTTCGAACAATGTAATGAAAAATATGATATTCAATAAGAAAGAATTTTAATGCGCTCTTACAATTGATTAAGGTATCCGACTACCCTAAAACTGTGAATTTTGCCAAAAATTGACAATTCTTTTTTGATTTTAGTTTATAGGCCATCTTATTGGCTTTAAAAAAAAATTCCAAGTTTATTATTTTCCGTTCACGAGAACAAAAACTACAAATATTTTAGTAAAAGCAGATGCCATTGCTTTAAGCAAGATGTCACATATAACAACGTATTTTACTCGAAATATGTTATTTTGGAAACGCTCAAATAGGGCCAGCGATTGCTCAAAAAGTTTTGAAAATAAATAACTGAATTTTTTGTGTATGTTCTGTATAATAGTAGAAGTGTTTCAACTTTCAGATTTATCAATCACTGTTTCATTACAAAATTTACAGTCCCTTATGTGAATATAATCACTGTTATTTTAAGCAATTTCATATAATAACTAATATAAAGTGCTCTAGTTTTTGTAAAAATTGAAATATCTCTAATTCTGAAGGTCATTTCAAAAATAATTAACATAGCAGAACATCAGAATTGAAAAATTTTAAATTTGTTAATGAGTTTTTGGTACAGAATAAGCCGCGTTTTTGTTATTTTTTTTAAAAATTTTACCAGTTTTTTCACACACATTTTAGTAATAATAATTTCTTTTTCTCTTCTTAATCTTAGCATTCTTTTCTTAAAATGTACTGAACAAATCTAAAAACAAGAAAAAAATCCCCATATCTCCATTTTTTTAAAAAAAGTTGTCGCAATAGTTGTATACCTTAAAATAGTAATAACTTTAAAATTTTTCTTCACATAGCAGTCTCCTGTCATATTTAATAACCCTACTTAATTTCGCTTAAATTTAGTATTTTATTTAAACAGGATTAAAATTTAATATTTCTTTTTAATAACAGTTCAAAAAAAATTTTTTTTTCAATATTCGCGCTTCTGTTGACTAGATTACTTTACAGGATAATATCTCCCAAAACTAGATTATATAGCTAGAAATAAATTTTTGGCCCCCAGCCACGCAATACCTTTTAATGTTGGGAGTGTAAATTGCTTTTTCCAGCAATAGAACTCACTCCGTAAAATAAGCAGTTTTACACTGCTTTTATCCCTTTTATGTTTTTGACCAAGGTTTCTATATTTAACGTTTGATAGTGGCTCAGAGGGTTGCTAGAATTTGTAGTTTATGGCACTTTTGGTGAAATTATAGTAACATATGCCAACTGTTAAAAGTATTCCATTACTACTGAAAATTGTTTTCTGATTTCACACGTAACGAAATAAATTGTGCTAAAAATAATTTTTCATTCTTTTTTTTTTTTCAAAAGAATTATTTTCATAATCTTTTTATCCAGTATGTATTTTTCCAATCTGCAGTTAAGGAAAATATTTTAAAATATTATAGTAATATTAACTGATTCCAATTTAATGCGAACTCCAACTTTAATAAATTTAGAGAATCGTACAGGAACTTTTAAGTTTCTACTTAAAAAGTAAAGTTAATACGAGAGTAAAATATTTATTTTATTTGAATTATCTTTTTTTAATTTAATAAAGGAGATTCTCGAATTATGAGAAGATATCAATTTAAGTTATTACATGTATATATCAAATTCAGCAAATCTCTGGACTAAATGAGAAACTTAAATTGTAAAAACGTGTTTATAGTTTCATCTTTAATAAATTTGTTTAAGAAACTTTTTTTCTCTTTCTCTCAAATTATTTCATTCATTTATAGAATACACAGAAAAATTCGATGGTTTGAATGTTTAATTGTAAATTTATAAATGAACATTATAAGTACCCAACGTGAACTACATTAATTCAAAAAAAAAATAATTAGTAGAAAATTATGGAAAACCTTCTTTCAAAGAAAAAGATGCGAATATGTACATTAAGACTTGTACATAAAGATTAAACTTTCGAGTTAAAGAGAGAGAGGTTATATATACAGACTACTACGCCTAGCAGTGAATTATTAAACGTGAAGTGAGGCGTGGATACTTCGTAGCTGATTATTGTAATATTAAAGTTGACGATTTGTCAATTAAGAATCAAATTAGATTAGGTCGCTAGGAATTGGAAGATATTGCCTAGACATAAGTGATTTGATTATTTAAAAGTCTTCTCGTATTTCGTCTACCTAGAATTTTTTCTCCATATTTGGTATTTGAGTGCATCTCTTAACGTTGGTTAATAGAATTTGTGTTGTTGTTCGCATCTAAGAATAAATTGAAATATTGACTATGGCTAAACTTCCTTCCAACCCCCCCCCCCTCCTCAAGAGATGACATATTTAATCCTTTGCAAACTTGAAGTTATTGTTTTATTTATTTGCATTAAAAATAATCTCATAGCAAAGTACCAAAAGGGACTTACTTCGTATAGGGAAAAACAAATACAACAAAATAATTATATTTGAAATAGCATAAAAAGTGAAATTGATACACATCACATACTTCGACTTCCTGTTTATGTTAACATATACGACTTGCAAACCGTATTCCTACCTGCTTCAATTTATATCTGTCTTGTTTCACGAAAACTTTAACTTCTTTTTACTTTCCATGCGATGTGACAAAGCATATATATTAAGGTAAATGTGAGATAGAAGGGAAAATTACCCACAAATGAAGCAGATCTTTCGAACCGAGTTTTCCTGGAAAATAATAATTCTGAATTTTAATATCTGCTCCGGGAAAAAGGGGAGAAAAGTATCCAGTTTTGAATTTGAGAATATTTTTTTTTATTTTGTTGGTAGGAAAACACTGAAGGAGAAACATTAGTTGAATGGGGAAATATTTGAATCTTACAAATAAAATTGAAACAAGCGAAGAGAGAGAGAGATGAAAATGAAACTTCACTTTATTTGTTTGACAAGAAAATTAAAGTTTTTGTGTGAGGAAGAGAAAAATATTTTTTTTCTTGTTTAAGTCCTCTCATATAAGCAAATATAAGACTTTTTCTTCTCTTATTAAAAATAGATTCTCTTGAAATGAAAAGTTGGATTGAAATTGTATTTTCTTGCACCAAAAGTTTTTTCTGTTTATTTTAAGTTGAAATGGGGTGAAGGTAAACAAAAAATAGCATTGTACTTAACCAGTTAACTGTGGCGCCCCCGTTAGAGAGCGCGCAACGATGTGTGTCACGGAAATCGTGTGATGACGAGTATACTCGTCAATTACAGAGTAAGTGTCATGTTAAAATATAGGATCAAAAAGATGAATTTATTTTATAAAAATGCTAATTTTATTACTAATACTTATTTATTTGACTAACCAAAACTTATAATACACGCATATTATTCGTAAAAAGAAAAAATATTAAATACATATAAATGTAAGAATTTAGATACCTCTTTTGGACTTTCCGACTTTTACCTTTGCCCCTTTTAGGCTAATATCTAAAACACATAATCATCTCATTTAAATAAATTCGTTATACTCTGTTTCAGCCAGTGCATACTGGGACGCATGAGTTCATTTTAAATTTGTCATATTTTTCATTTATATATATATATATATATATATTATTTTTTTTTTTATATATATATATATATATACTCCGGCCTATCCTCAAAATATTCAAATCATTTTGAAAATTGTTTTGTTTTTCTCAAAAATTACAATTTAAATAGCGAATGATTACTTTTTTTATGCATGACGAGTATACACGTCGTGACACAAAATCCTGCTTCTTCATGATGAGTATATTCGTCAATTACAGTTAACTGGTAAAATATATGTACAGTCAAATCCCGATTTAATGAATTTGTTGAGACCGAGCATTTTATTCATTAATTCGGGGTTATTCGCAATATCGGGATCCAAAAAAATACAAAGTTTTTGTACTTACCATTTAGAAATTCCATAATAAGCAATTTCTCGCAAAATTATTTATAGCTAGAAATTACCCACTTTTTATTCAGCAGCTAAAAATTCTATTAGTGAATTATTGAGCGAGTGAACATTGTTAAATTTTCACTAATAGACGCTTGACAATCATATCTTTTTTTAAGCGATCAATCCAACCATTGTACGAAGAAATGTCTTTCACGTATGCTTTTCGGCAAGTTGAAGGGCTTTTTCTTTAATTAGAGGTCCGCTAATGGTGGTTTTCTTGGCACAAATGATGTTGCGCCTTTCCTATATGTCTCCTCTGTCTCTCTCAGGGGCGGCTCTAGGGCCGGACAAACCGGATCTCTGCCCGGGGCGGCAAATTTTAAGGGAGCCACTTGGATCAAATTTGAAAAATATTTTTTTTTGTTACTAAAAATTTGATATATTTTCTGAAATACTATTGGTTGTGAATTTGGTATTTCATTTAACGTATCTTTTATTTTGTACTATATATATTTAATGATAGTTTTCTTTTAATGGCGAAACGAGAAGGGTTCGAGGCGGGAGTATATGTTAAAGCATGAAATTTTACACGTTTACCCATCTTTCACTAGTAACTTTCTCCCCATCCCGGAATGAGATCACAACGGACATTTCTTTCACCCTTACGATGTCCGGTTTAATCTATACAAAAAGGGACAAGGGTAATGAGAGGTTATGGTAAATAGAGAGCATAAGAGATGTTTTATTTTGGTTTTGAGTGTAGTTACAATGTTAAAACAAACGCTTGTGATTCCCACCATTAGTAAACTATTTTTTGAAGAAATAGATGTTTCGTTCTCTTTCATTTCACTCGTTTTAAATAATAACAAGTAATTATGTCCTTAATTTTGAATTTTTTAAGACTTTAAATAATATATAGAGAGAGGGGGGAGCGTTGGCCTTTTCCATTTTTGCCCGGCGTGATAAAACTGCCATAGCCGACCTTGGTCTCTCTCTCCTATATGTCTCTCATGAAGAACTATATTTTGTGTTATTTGTTGTCTCATTTCTTTATCATTTAAATTCAACGATGGATCACTAGTTTAGGTCACTGTGTTCAAAATCAAAGATAATTCAATATTTGTCTATGAATGATCGTTATTGTTTGTTTACATATACAAATTTTAGGACTAAGTAATTTTCAATCTTGATTTATATTTATTTTTTCTTGCACTATTATGTATAAATTTTCTGCTGAAGAGGAAGTTTATAATCCTACTAAGCAAGCTTAACCCTACTTCACTGTCCTAAGTCAGAGACAGGTTTAGAAAACAAAATAGTTTTCCATTTTGATCAATTAACTTTTCTTTTTTATATTAATTTCTGGTTCTTGGTTCTCCAGAATTTAAGGTTCCCCTGATTTGTAGGATATGTAAGTTATGCACTGTTTAAGTATACAGAAATTTAAATTAAAAGAGGCTTAAGCAGTGAGGGATAATTTTTATACATCATATAAAATGGAAATACAGAACAAAATCAAAATTGTATGAAATTATATCTTTATTTTTAAACTATTTTTCCACTGTTCTTCAGAAATTGATATATGATTCTATAGTAAAAAAAATTCTTTTACATGTGTATGTGTTTCCAAAATCCATTTCTTATTGAAAAGAGACTCCATTATCATTTACATCAATTTCAAATAACAAACAGTTCATGCGAAAATATTGTTAAAAGAACTTATACTTCAACTTCTCCATTTTTTAAGTCTTTATATAAATTTGTATAGAGCTGAAAGAGTTATGTTTTTTTCAACAAAAAAAAAACAAAAAAAATGGCACAAAATTTATTTCGTTAAAGTATATTTGATTCGCATTTCTTTCATACTTCTAGTACTTACCGAAACGAAGTACCGTTCATAAGTTATTTAGAAGCAGATTTCAAAAGAAAATGTTTTCACTTACTTCTAAATAACTTCTCTTTTATTCTTTTACCTCCCCCCTCCCTTTACACCCCTCACTACCATTTCGACTCGTAATTGGTTTGTAAAGCCCCAGTATTTTTTTCCTCCTTCCTATTGATATATGTTGGTGGTTTCTGGCTATCTAAAATCGTTGAAATTCCAACCAAGTATATGTTAACGGGAGAGAACTATACACAAAAGAAAGTGGAAGATTTTGTTTTATTTTATTTTTATTCTTTCGAAAATCTCTTTTAACTTGATAAATAAATAGTCTTAAAAGAGCTTGGATGTGGTTATATTTGGTCTGCAATTGGACAAAGGGAATCAGAGTCCGTGAAAGAATTAAACCGTTATAGAAGCCTTTTTCGGGTTTTTTTTTTCTTTTTCTTTTTTCTTTTTTACTGAATTCTTTGCTGACTTTTGTTTCCGGTTAATAAAATCATCACTTGCATATCGGCGATATTTGTAAAAATTTACTGTTTAACCCATTTGATGTAGGATTATTTTTTTAGATTTTCATTGATTTGTTTGTTCTCGAATGGGTAAGAAAAATTGATCTTTAATTAGAACTATTTCTTTTTGTGACGATGTTTATTGAAGTTTGTTTTAGTTTTTGCAATCCTTTTTTTTTATTTTTCAAAGTAAATAGTGCTGCATTTATCCTCTTTTTAAATTTTGTTTCCTTATGGCTTGGAATGTTTAATGGCTGAAAAGCACGTTCTGTTCGATTTTCAATATTATTCAAATCAATTTATAGCAAAAATTGAAAAATAATATTTAGCAGAGGGAATGCAGGAAATGATTTTGTCAATAATTTAATTTTTTATTTGTTTTACGAATGTAAGAGAAAATAAATCTTCCGTAACGAATCCAATAACGCCCGCTAGCGGACTCAAAGAGAGACTCTCAGTCTAACCCTAATCCTAGGGCTACCTGCAGCTAACCTTTTATGATTTTGTCATGTAACATGATACTCATTTCTTTTTGTATTCTTTTCTGTGCTGTGATGTCTGTAAATTAATATCAATGTATACAACATAACCGTGTCATCATAGCTACATTTCTTATTTTTCGTAGCTCTAAAAGTAAGGAAAATAATAGATGATGGAAATTATCATTATATATATATATGTCGTATTTCAAGTCAACACCAAGCTTTTTTAAAAACGGTTTTGTTCAGCAAGCAATTGACAGACTTTACGCTGAAAGAAAACTGACCCAAGTGAAGTCTAAGTGGCTTATGTCCAGATGTGTTAAGTACTTTTCTTTGTTATGGGTTATACTTGAAAGTTAAGGATGACATATGGGGCTATAAAATTGATGATTTGTGATTAGAAGTGTTTTGTTTGAACTATCTGTTCGAAGAAATAATTGGGTGTTTAGTTTAAGACCTGAAGATGCAACGGAAAATAAAATTCAGGGGGTCCTTTGAGGTCTTAAATCCCCTGATTTAAGACCTCAAAAGACCCTTAAAGTTCATTTTTTCAATTTTTTGAAAAAAAAATTATGTTAAAGCCTCAACGTTTCTGAGCATTTTGCTACCAAAGTTTTGTTAATACTGTGAAAACTTCCGAAGTTATTGAGAAATAACTGATAAAACGTAAACAAAAACTTGCATATGCCGCGCCCACTTTTGACAGCTGGGAGAACACATTCCAAATATTTTAATATTTCGTGGATAAATTTTAGTAAAAGAACCACGCTTAATATTAAATTGATTCTGTACGGGAGTAGCATGATTGTAACTCAACTTTTAACTTTGCTTTATCTGAGCTGGATTGTTTATTTACATTTCGATCTTGGATTTTCTTACTTTTTCATTTGTAATTAAAAACAATTGAAAATGGATCTTCCGTGCAAAAAGAGGTCATCTGGAAAAAGACCAAAGAAGAAAATATTTCAAGGAAACAGGTACGTGAAGAAATATTTTTCTGAAAAAGGTTTCAAAATATTTCACCTAATAAAAGTTCATCTGGTAAAAAATTACCGAGTGCACACAAGATTTCGCAGGCGTTTGAAAACGATGTTTGCCTTGAATTTCAAGGTTATAGACTAATCGATATAAATTTATTATTTTCCCAAATTGAAAAATTACTTTGTTGCTCTGTGTGCTATGGGAAAATAAAAATGAGTGAAAAATCAACTGTAGGATTTTCTTCTACATTTCTATTCACATGCAGAAAATGTAGCATTGAACAAAAATTAAATTCATGTGAATTTATTGGTATAAAAAAATATACCTGAAATCAATAGACGGTCTGTTTTGGCAATACGATATATAGGCCAAGGATTGTCTTCTCTCGAGACGTTTTGTTCTCTTATGTGTTTGCCAAATCCAGTGTCTCAGAAAGCTTATGACAGAATTAACGCTAAGATAGCAGGTGTAAGTGAAGCGCTTGCAAATGCAGATAAGACCTTGATCACAAAATAATTTTATTCTTTAAATGTTATGCACAAACATATTTCTCCAGAAACCTGGGAATTTTGAGCAATATGTCTACAGGTAGCAATGCAGATTGCATTATTTTGTCATGTCCATTGTCCGTGTCCCTGCCTAGGCCTACCACCATACAGCATCATTTCTTATATAGTCGAAAGGTGGCAATCAGTCGAGTCAGTTTCTACTTAGGTTTGAGAGATTTAAGTCGTGCACATTTATTTTTTATGGTTTAGCGTTCATACGAGACAATGTGTGCTACATATTGCCTACTTTAAAATGTTTGCAGGCAAGGCCTACCTTTACATAAAGACCAGATCCTCAAGTAGTATTAAGACGTCACTTATTATTGCATTTAACAAAATTCTACTAAGATTTCGATACATGGTTCCAGAATTGTATCAATGAGAGTCAACTAAATATAGTTTGGAAAATAGAAAAGAAAAAGTTTTTATTTCTTTTTTTAAAAAATTTATAGATTTCCACTTTAGTTTTTGCCGTAATGTATAATTTTATTTCTGTAATTTATTATGAGTAAAAAATATGAATAAAAACGCACTGGTAAACGCTTCATTTTTTTTTCTTTGAAACCCACACATAATCACTGTAACGCTCTAGAATCATCGACGCCTAATTGTCATCACGCTGCGTTATAGAAAACAAAAATTTAATTCTATTTACGTACTGTTATAATCGGACCGATTGAATCATTACTGTACCTGATTTCTTAAAGGAATTTTTCCCTTATAATAAAATTTTTACTTCAAATCTAAATAATGAACATTTGCTAACAAACAAGACAAGATTTAACTTCTTCAAAACGTTCTAATATCTCACCATTTTGCGTAAGAAACACGATGTTCTAATCACACTGAAATTGTACATGTACTTGATTGCTTAAAAGCATCTTCACCTTTTATGAAATAATTTTACTACTATTCTAAATAATAAACTTAAGACCGATCAAACTTCTTCAAAACGTTCTAATGTAGCGCCATTTTGCGCAAGAAACACGATATTCTAATCACACTGAAACTGCGTATCTGAAACGTCAAAAGTCTGTGGAATCACGCAGATACATTTTATGTTTCTTTCTCTCCAAAAGGATAAAAAAAAAGAATATTTTATTAACGTCTCTGTGGACTTCTTCGATTTGCAATTCGTCTGGTGTTCTTTTTGTTTCTGTCCGTTGGCTTTCCACCAGCTGCAGATATCTTCTTCGTGCGGAGAGGTTTTATATATCAAACCAGCTCCCGGGAGACTAAGACTTGACGTATGAAGGGAGCAAGCAAGAGGTTTTTTGACACCGCGGACAGCTGCCTTGCATGTTGTTACACGCAAAGACCTAAACCTGTCCCTTAGAGAACGCACATTCGGCATCAGCGGACTTTCAGAACGTGAATCTTGCACCTGCGCTGCGGTTCTGAAAGAAGGTTGGCTTTTTCGGTGACTGAGCGCACTTTTTGGGGGATTGTAGGTTTCTCGACATAAGTTTTGCAAATCAGACAAATATAAAAATTCGTTTGTTGAAAAAAAATATCAAGGGAATATGTAATTTCGTGGGAAATAAAAGTGAATTCTTTTAAAATTTTAATTTTGATGCAGCTTAATTAATTTGAATATTTTTATTTTGAGGTGAAATTTAAATATTTGTGTATTTTAGGTGTAAGAAATCATTTGGGAAAATAAAATGCTTTTTTTGAACTTAAGCGCTAGTTGTCGAAATGAGTTTTGAGGACACAGTACGATTCAATTGACAAAAATCGATGAAAAATTCAAATATAATTTTTTTAGCCTAAATTATATTTTATAAAAAAATTTCTATAATCTCAGAAAAATTAAAAAATTAAAAGGCTAGATTTTTGTAGTATTTTGAGCACAAAAACTTTTACGTAATATATATACATGGGTTACAATAAAAAAATTGTAAAAAACATTGAATCAAAGATTTTTTTAATAAATCGTACCTTGTCCCCTTAATAATGTTGAAAGTTGATGAAACGTTTTATGGATTGTTACTTCCATGTTATTATTTATGTAATTACACTGCTTTTAATAATATTTACATTAAAAAGTATTCATGTATTCATAAAAGAAATAAGCTAAGTATAAAACATTTAACCGATTAATGAAAAAAACATTGCATATGTTTAATGAACCGTATTTGAGCATTAAATACCGAAATTTGATTATAATCTTTACCGGAATGGGTTACATTCATGTGACGTCATGGTCACATGATAACTGCAATCACGTGTTTCCATCCAATCAGATCATGCGTTTCACTGTTGCCAATTTTTACTTTTTGAAAAACTTTCTTTTAAAAATTATGTTTTTATCAATAATAATACGACACACATGCCAAAAAAAACTCTACTTGTTTAAAACACGTATATTACAAGAATGTTTTTAATTTTAATAAACTCTGAAAGCCTTGATATTTGAAAATCTTTAGCCACAGTCATCCCATTTGAAATTTTGTTTAAATTTTACAAGTAGAACTACGAATAAAAGTCTCATGTCAGTATTGCATTCAAAGGGAGAACTAGTAATTCCATTTATCATGTGACCATCATAAATGTTGCCCAATGGCTCTATAATGACAAAAAAGCTCTATCATTTTAACGCAAAGTATGTAAATTACGTGTTTTGATGAACTATTTGTCAAAAAAGCAGGTAAGAGAAAATAATTTTATAGATTAAAAAAAATAGAGACGCTGCTAACCATTGATATTTATTAGTGCTGTAACGGAGAATATTATAGCCTCCCCTGCAATGTCAGGTTTGGGGCCCCAAGCCCAAATGCTTACTTTGAGTCAGTCAGGCTTTAGGCCCCCTAGAATCCCAGGACCCCCTAAAACCCCAAGGCGCCCTAGAATCTAACAAGGCCTCCCTAGAATCCTGCCCCCCCCCTCAATGCGGGGGTGCACGTTACGCCACTTATATTTATTGAAATACTCAAATTTTAAGTTTATGCAGAGCTATTAAAACTAACGTTCTATTTTGATGTTTTATGATACTAAGAAATCGAAATAAAGAAATTTCATCAAAAAATAATTATATTACAATTTTTTTTATTATTTATTGGAAAGTTATTAATTATTTTTACATTGAATATACTGTAACATATGTCGTTTTCTCATTATATATCATTTTTAAAATAACTGATAAATATTAATTATAACTTTAAATAACAATAAAAAACTTCGATTATTTTTTAAAATTACTATAAAACCCGTATACCTTATTAGTATACCTTGTGAAATAATAATTCGTACAATGCATAATTCATTCACGATAAATAAGTTCCTACTTCCTGCTTTTGGCGCCATTTCTTTATTTCATAGCAACCTTAAAATAAAGCCAACGTAACAAAATATCACACCGCGGTATCGTTTAACTTGTTCTTGAACGAAAACCGCCTGCTGCCTTGACCACAAAAAAATAAATAAAACAAGTAGCCTTGAAGAGATGAATCATTGAAGATGAAAAATATATTAAAAAACGAAGAAAAATAATTGTAATAAAAAGGATGTGTAAAAATTAAACGAAAAACTGCATTGAAAAAAACAGCTTTTTGGTGCAAAGTTTTTTGACTTATCAGGAAAAATTTTTAGAACATATATGAAATATATTTCACTACATCGAAAATAATAAAAAATAATTAAAATTTTACCCATAACAGATGTTATCAGATATAAGAACCATGTTTTGTTATCATTTATTGGAGAAATATAGTATATAATAGAAGTAATTAAAATAGCTGTACTGCATAGTACTTATTCAAAATATGCATAATATAGTCTCAGTTCAAGAAATTAAAGAAAAACTTTTCAATTCAATTGATACAGACTGAAAGAAAGCCTAGCACCTATGCAGCTATTTAGTTATCAAAGAATTCATCACCTTAACAACTAATCATTTTTCAATTTTGTTTGTTGCAATTCGTGCCTGCTTTCACCAGTAATGATCTTAATTTTAATCTTAATTCATATCAAAGTAAAATTTCTTTTTAATGTTTTTTTCCATTTGAAGTATTTTTTAAATATCTTTTTGGTACCTAAATCAATTTTTTTGAAAACATTTTGTATAGAACGATTAAATATGTTATAGTTTACAAAGTTATCTTCGTTCATTTGTCTACACGTGTTTATTAATATTTTATTCCTTTAAATTTGGCATTCAATCGTTTGGCCTTTTTATAATACATATTCTGTGTCAAAATAATCTAACAGTAAACAACACGGTAACATATTCTATTTTTATATGTTATTTGTTTTTTCCCTGAAAATATATTTTTGTTATATGGAATGATTTCACAATGTACATTTCTAGTTCTGTGATATTATTCTGACATTTTTACACATCAAATTAGTTTTTCACTATGGAAATGTGTTAAAAAACATATATGTAACTAAGCTAAAATTCTCTCCATATTTATTTAAAGCTTGCCTATTTGTATATATTATACAAAAATCAGAAAGCTCTCTTTTCTTATTGAATAATTTAAATACTTTTTTAAAAGGGACGTAGAATACAAGCCTAAAATTATATGCTTTTGAAATATGAATGGAGATTTATATTATAAATGCAATTTTATTAACGATGCAACTGTAAATTCATTTTAAATTCAAAAATAAATATTCAAAATCCTGTATGTTTAGAATTAAGTGATATTTTAAGATTTAGTCATATTTGATTATTTAAATATTTTTTAGAACTAATAATCCAAAACTAGTTGTATTGTTGTAGGGATCCAAGTAGGATTTTTTAGTTAATTTAATTTGCATTTTTTTCAGTTTTTCGTATTTAAAGCATTTAAAAAATTTTATGTATTCATTTATGGAACATTGAAAATCGCTTACATAGCCTCTGGGCGTTGCGGTAGACCTGCACTGTGGCTATTATCCCTTACTTGTGGACTGCTGTTATTAAAAATCTGTCATATATAGGGGTGATACAGCTTAATCTGTCAAAGCTCCAAGTACTCCAGCTAGAGTAATGAGGAAGACTAGAGGGTAGATGTCACACAACTCAGGTATCATCCTCGTCACTTAACTGAAGTGCAAAATTGCGAGATCAGTCACCAGTAACCCTCTTTTTGCTTCAAGTTCAACTTTTAAAAAACAATTAGTTAAGGTTCCAACACTTTTTGTCTCATAGACCACCCCTTGCCATGTTTTTCAGTTTTATTACTTACACAATATTGAATTTTTGCAAATTTATCAGCTTAAATGCCTTTTTAACAGCAGGAAAAGAGCTGCTTACTTTAAGAGACAAAATTTCTAACTCTAGAGAAATATAGTGTTTAAAATGTAAGAAAACACATGTTAATTAATTAAATTAGAAATTAATTAATGCATAAAATAACTGTTACGTAAAGTAACTGATTAACAAACGAATGCTTTCAATCGTTTCGATGAAAACTTTTCAGCATTTGGCATCAATCTTGTCAGGTTTAACTTTAGACACTACTGAAGCAGAGAAGTTTTAGTCTTTTCCTTCCTTTTTTTTATTTTGGAGATTGACAACTGTGCTGAAACTACTCCTCATTAGGAAAGGCAATTAAAAACCTTTTCACAATACTCCATAATTCAGGATAAATAACAGGGGTACTTTTTTTAAAAGTCAAAGTTGCTGATATGCATTTCTAAACCTTACTTTAAGATCTTTGTTACGGCCTATATTCCGATCAGTTCCTCTTGTAATGTGACATTTGTTGTTTTTTCCAATGTGACCATATGGACTCATTGCCTATTTTGGTATTACCATAGTCACAAGCCCTCTCAAACCTAGCTTTAAAATGGGAATAAAGGGCATTTAAGTTGACCGTATATTAAAATGTTCATTTTCCTGGCAGATTGTCTGTGTCCCAATTAAGAAACTGGAAAAATTCGTTACATCCAACATTATAACTCCTTTAGCTTAATTCTGGCAAGAAACGCTAAAAGGATTGTTCATGTTATAATAAAATTTAACCTCATTAATTTGAGTAAATTAATTTGTTAAATAGGCAAAATCTAGTTTCTATTTTATTACATTTTCTTTTAAAACTAAAGTCACGATCTGGTTTAATGAGAGCTACTATCGTAGACCCCCATTTACATCTTCATGGACCCCCAAATTCTTTTTTAGCTAACGAGGACCCCTTGCAGTCGTCATAGGCCCCTGGGGACGACTTTGAGAATCACTGAGTTAATAGAATATTATGAAATGAAAAATTACATGTTGAAAATAAACAAGGAAATTAAAATGCTTTAATATAGAACTTTTTTAAATGTGGTTTTATTTCTGCATCTGTCTGAGAATCTGTTTTATAAATATTACATAGAAACCTAAGATGGCTATTCAAAATTGCGTGCCACATAACAATTTATTGTTCATGTCAAATGTTATATATGATTAAGAGAAGTGATAATTGGTCTACATAACACCAATTCTACACCATCGAAATCCAGTTGTTGGTAATGTCTGTCGTTTCGGCCCATTAGAATAACTAGCTGAGATTAGTAGAGGAGTAGTTGCAGATTAACGCTTCCTGTGTCCATTCGGTCCTAATTACTTGTATATGAGCGGAATGAGAGATCATTATAAGAACGTTCTATTTGTAGCACACATATTCACATTCCTAAATCAAACGTGCATGTTCAACAATAAGAAAATGCTTTACTTATATAGC
>BMAO01006338.1:93939-143096 GCA_019973975.1 Trichonephila clavata | reverse complement strand
TAAGATGATTGCCTGTACGCAGACTTTCGGAGGCAAGTGTAGATCGACTTTCTAAACTGTTTGGTCTCGAGGGATATAAGGCTCATTAACATTATTCATGGGAATTCTAATACAAAATGAGATATGTTTTCTACATTTTCTCGCAATTCTACTCAAACCACAACAATACAACTATAAATTTATTGTTCTGAAAAAGATGAAAGTGAGGCTTAGGATATAGCTCCGCAATAGTTTTTGTGCGTAGTTTTGTTTAGCGCCGGTTTTGAATTAGGAGCTATGAGTGAATAATTAGCATTAAATAATGTGTGAAATATATCTAATATTTTTATGAAAAAAATTAGCACAATTTATAAAAGAAAATTCTTTTTTTCCACTGAAATATTGTAAGTATCTTCTATACTATGTTTAAATCAAAATTTACATTTTAAAATGTCAAACATTTTTTCTTATTGAAAATTATAAAATCTCCGTGCACCACAAAGTATCACCCGCGGCTCAAAGAGGAATAAATCACACATATTACAAAGGAAAAAAGGGAGGAAAACTTTTGAGGTTAAGAAGGATTACAAATATTTACAACAAATTCAAATTGTTTGTCATAAAAATATGCGCTTACAGTTTTTGAAAGCAATGGGGGCTGTAGAGGAATTCAAAATAATGATACACATACTTTATGAAGTTATTTCTATTGATTTTTTGTAAAGTTAATGTGTGTGTATAAAATGGCAGTTTCAGAAATTTGGTTAAAATTCATTACATGTTAAATCATCAAAGCTGAATTCAAACTTATGCTTTAAAGTTATTTTTTTCGAAACTTGCAGCATTCAATTCTTAGATGACATGATTCAAATTAATTGAAGATCAAGGTGGTTATCTTTGTGAAAGTTATTTTTAGGATGGATACTAATTCTGTGGGCTCTGATAATTGATATGAATCTTATATAAATGAGCATTTAATATGGGTAAGGTGACCAATTGCCCTTTTTTTACAGGTGTTGACCTTTCTCAAAAAGTGTCATCCTTTTCAATATTTTAAAACTAATCTGTTAATCTCTCTTCAGAGATCTTAAATTGAACTGTTAGTTGGAAGAAATTAAAACACTGAATGTATATTTAAATTTTGATAAATTAGAACAATGGGAAAATCAACATGTTGAGATTGATAAAAGATGAGTGGAAATATTTAACCATTTGAAAAAAGAAAAAAATTCTGTATGAAAATTGAGCTATTTTTGTTGAATTTATGTTGTGCCGCCCAGAAACTAATGCAGAGGTTGAAAAAGTTTTTTTAATTGGGAATGATTTTTGGACAAGTGAGAAATCAAGATTGAATGTTGATACTTAAGCTACAGCACTTACTGTAAAATTCAATGGGAAGGATATTTCTCATTCCAAAATTTCGATATACAGTGAAAAGCGTTTAACATGAAACTGAGGTGGGGGAATGAAATATTTTTTCATGTTAAAGGATATTGCAAAAAAAAAAAAAATCAACAAAATTAAGTTTATTAGAGTATATTTTATTTCCATAGATATGTATACATGCATGCATCTAATAAAAATCAATGAAACAAAAACTTCACAAATACTGAATGAAATTTTATACAAATTTATCAAGTTTTTTAAACAAAATATTTATTGAGTTTTTGGAAAGTAATCTGATTTTTTTCTTTGTATTGTCTTTTTATCATCAAATTTTCAACAAATTGTTCGATGTCCATTTTGTAATTTATTTCACCATTGGAATACATGTTTAAATAACTGTACATAATTTTCACGATGTTTCTCATTTTGGATGACATGGGAACAGGAGCTGGTTATTCATTTCACTTTTGGCTTTGGAATCTGTATCAATGATATTTTTTTAGCTTTGAACAAACTCTAAAATGTCTGTCTGTCATAATTGAGGCTGTAAACACATTATCATGATCTACTACAAAAACTTTTTGGATAATACAATAGGACAGTCCAATAATACAGAAAAATAATGCGAAACCACCTTTCTTTCATTTCACATTCCTCTTAAATCTCTGGTGTTTTTGATATTTTGTTCATTCCCAGAAGGGGGAAATCTTTTCGTGTTAAGTGATTTTTGTTTCATGTTAAGAGAAAAAAATGCATGAAGATACATTGTAGTTTGTTGGGACTGTTACATTATTTCGTGTTAACTGATATTTCGTTGTAAGTGTTTTCGTGTTAAATGTATTTCTCTGTATTAGAAAATGATATATTGACAGAAAATTCATTCAATGGAAAAATACTCATTTAAGTGAATAATTAACAGATTTCTAAGCATAGTTAGTGTATTTTTGTTTGGGTTAATAAAATGTTTCATATATTTAAATTGCAATTTTTTCTTAAGTTTTTTGTCCTCCTTTTCATTGTGTAAGAAAACTGTTCACCTTACTATATACCCAGTCTTCCCACAATTTGCCCCTTCTTTCAAAATGTTTGGGGTTACTGATTTTAATTGTTTGCATTTGAATTTTAGCTAATATTCCAAAAAGAAAAATCCCTCTTAAAGTTTGAGGAGGATTGAAAGCAAATATTTGATTATAAAAACTGTTCTTTGTTCAACATATACAGGTATGTATACAGTTACATTTTTGGCATTGAAGTTTAGTCTCTGCTTTTGTTCAGTACTTTAAAAATTTTTTTGGAGAAAATATGCAAATTATTTTAATTGTTATATCCAAAAGCTAGAAACTTAAAGCCTTGTAAATGCTATAAAATCCGGTACATACACGCACACTTTTTAATGTAAAAAATGAGATCTGAATTTATGTGTGCATGTTATACACTGAGTATAAAATAAAAGCTTTAAAATTAAAAAAAATCATAAAAAAACTAGATTTTCACTTATATATTGTAATACTGTATTTAAAATAAATGACATTCCTTATTAACTAACATAGTTCTAGAAGTGTTCTATTCCCCCCCCCCCCAAAAAAAACTTGGAATAATACCTCGGATAAATGACCTCAAAACATAAGAGCATTGTGCAAATACATTTCAAGTTTCTTCGTAAAAAATAGGGTGTGTGTTTTACAGGGAATGTACCTAAAAATTACTGCTTGAAAGTATAGGTGTGTATTGTATGGTGAATTAAAATTCTTTTGAAGGAATTCCTAATTTTTGTCATATTATAAGTTCATTTTACTTTATTTTTAGCCTCAATTAAAACTTCAGAATACTATAAGTATTTATTTTGATGATATCAGGTCTATTAGATGTATTTAGAATCATTTAATGTTTACGAAATTTTTATAATATAATTATAGTGCACATATTACACCCGACTTCTGCAATTGACATTTTCTTTTCTATTACATTATTAAAAAGAAAGATTTTTGAAATTCATGTGTATATGATAATCATTTTTATAAACTACATTTTTAAATATATCTAATTAAAATTTTTTGTATATGGCTTGGTTGTATGTATTACAAATTTATTCTACTTTGTGATAAAAGGTTTTTCAACATAAAATGGTTTTTCTCCCCATAAGTTATTCTCTAAGTTGAACCCTTATATTATTTTAACTGTAATCTTGTTTAAGGCTGTATTAAAACTTAATTTACAGAGATTATATTAATTTTTTAAGAAAAAGAAAATTTGATTACAGTATTGATTAAAACATTTTAGAATTTATCTTTCCATCTTGATTCTTTTTGGTTTCTAATGAATTAAAAATATGGTCAGACTTAATTTTCGTAAAAGTTTTGAAATATTGATTTAAATTTAAATAATACTTAAAAAACTTCTAATAATTATAGCTTAGTTTTGATAGATTTAAATTTCATTCTTAATTATTTAAGACAATTAGGAAATTTAAGCAACATTGTTACAACTTATCCTAAATGCTTAGTTAACAAACAGTTGTTAATATGAAACATCATATATATTTTATAAAACAAAATGCAGATGATGGCATTTTTTTTATTTTATACGATAATATTAATAATAAAGAAATGCAAAACTAGATTATATTACAAGGAAAGTATTTTTAAATGTTAATGAATAAATATTAAAGTATATCTAATGAAAAATAATAATGTTATTTAAAACACTTTCTTGATTTGTAATTTTTTTCCATCTTTATTAATTAAAAAATTATCGAAGCCATATTGAGATGCATAGAATAAATCAAATACTGTAAGTAGTATTCTTTCAATTATTTTTTCCATGGTAGATGAATGAATATTACAGATACTTGGAATTTTTTTTTTTTTTTAAGTAAGAGATATTTTGGGATTTTCACATTGTACAACTGGCAAAATATTTACTTTATAGAGAGCTCTGATAAGTACTGTACTCTGGACAAGAAAGTATCAATCTAGTAATTTGGATAAAGCTTCAAAGCTAAACAATCTTTAACACCATAAAAATTTAATTCTCAATTTGGATTGCATTAATTTAAATTTTTTTCAAAAGGGGATTATTTTAGTTATTTTTCATTAAAAAAATTAGGCAAAATTTGTTTGCATCTTAAGAGAGAAAGATTTATGTTATGTAATTCTTTTTTCTCCCAATGTACATCTTTTGTTTTATACTTTTCTCATGAAGAATGTCTTGTTTATCTAATTATATTTCTGATTATATCTTGTGAATGAAAATCAGTTTACCCTTGTGTCAAGCAATTTGAAAGAGAAAAGAATATCTTATTTTTCTGATCACCATGCCTCTTATTTTTCCTGTTTACCTGAAAGATCAGCTACAGTTCTCAAGGATTTATGGTCATGAACTTTGGTCAGTGACATTAAAATTGAATCTCGATTTTATTAAAGATCTCTTTGTACTGATTAATTGGGTTTTGCTGCACAATAAGTGAAACCAAACAAAATTTTTTGCACTGTGCATTACAGAATTCAGAAGAGAAAGTCGCGAAATCAGGTGTTAACCTCATCTGATTATGGCTCAAAATTACAAAACTTGTTACCAATTAATCATGTTGCTGTAGTGTAGGTTTATCCAACACATGGACCATTGTGTTAAATTGTGTAGCCCACCAGGCAATTTTATATTTCTATTGAAACATTTGTTTCTTGTATGTACTAAAAAAATACTAAATAAAAATTTGCATGTGTTTTTGTTATCATCTTAGGTGCATCTTGAATTCTAGCTCTGTATTTGATATCCACAGATCCCACAAATATTACTAAAAAAATTTATTTCGTTTGGCAATTAATAGTAATGCTCATCTATAATTTTAATGCTGTTTACACTGTGAAGAACAATTCCATGCATTTTTGTTCTTTGTGAACAGGAATGTGGAATGGTGGCATCAAACAGCATGCTTTGAGCTGTCCTTGAGGAACTGTGTACTATTGTTTTTTTAGCCGAATGAGAGGTGTGCCGTAAAAAAGCAATCAAAGAGCATATGTGTAACCTGCACAATTTTAATTTTAACTTTAGTTCTAATAACAAACAAATATATATACATTATCCTACAATAACTGACATTGAAAAACATACCTTGTACACTAGAATGTTGTAGGGTAGATAACATGCTGATTTTCAGTTTCTTGGTGTATTTCAGTATGTCTTCATGTAATATAAAAAATTCAAGTTATTTCGGTTTTAGTGGGTTGCATATGAGTTTAAATTATGATAGTTGAATAAAAGTGTCATCTGAAGACATCAAACTTTTTTTCCAAAAAATTTTAAAATTCTTCAGATGAGTATATTTTTACTAATGCAAGTAAAATTAGTTAAATACTATTAAATTGATAAAACTTAAATTTTTTAAGTTTTTAGTGATAAATATTTGCATTGAGTTTAAGGAAAATTAACTTCTAGGTGATATATCCGTTCTTCTCATGGGTAAATTGAAAAATAAAACAATAGAGATTGAAGGAAAAAGAAATTTTTTTTATGTGTTAAATTCAAGTGAATTGCAAATTAGACACAAAAAAAAAAAAAAAAAAAAAAAAAACCAGTTTTTTTAGCATATCTCTGCTTAACAAAAAACCAAAATTAAAAAATCTGTAGATCTAATAGTTGAAAAAAAAAAGGATTTTTGAAAATCTATAACTGCCCCCCCCCCAACACACATGACTTTTGAAAACCCCCTTCTTATCAGATCTCTGCTCAGCAAGAGTTATATGTTTTCTAAATTTCAATTTTATAGGTTTAGTTATTCATAAAAAGGGATTTTTTTTATGTATAAAATGCCCTCGGAACCCCTCTTGGATATCGATTTTCCCTCTAAGAGAGGGTTTTGCAAAAATCCTCTACCTCTACTCCGTGAGAGAAACATTCCAGCTAAATTTCAAGTCTAGGTTTAATAGTTCGAAAAAACAGAATTCTCTTTTATTTATAACACAACTTTTGCCGTTCACAAACCCCTTGAAGTTCAATTTTCGTAAGAGCCTCTTTTATAGCGGTTCTCTACTCCTTGAAAAGAATATACCAGCCATATTTCAAATCTGCAGGTCTAATTGTTAAAAAAAGTGAGTATTTACAGGGACGTCTTAAGGCATGGGTCCTAACCCAGAGTCTCGCCCTCAATGGGGACCTCATTTCGTTCTCTTGACTCTGTCTTAGTAAGATTATGATCCGGATAATTTTAATAGTCATATATTATGCCCATACATATTCTCCAAAAAACAGGGAATTTCAAACTGCATGTCAATTGGCAAAAGTGGTATTATTATGTGATGATCGTTGTCCATGTCTAGACCTAATACCATAAACAATCATTCAACTCATTGAGTTGAAATGCAGCCATCGCGGTTGAGCTGGTTTGTGCCTAGGTTTTTGAGATTGGGAGTCGTGCACATTTGTTTCAAATTGCCGTTTAAACGAGTATTTGGCAATGCATGCTACTACTGTCTGCTTTTAAAGATCTCAAGTAGGGCTTACTTTTACATAGGGGCCAGGGCCTCAATTAGTCTTAAAACGTACCTGAGTATTTATCTATAAGGGCTCTTAATCCTTTGCAAACCCTTTGGGGGTTGATTTTGGCAAAAGCCTTTCTTAGTGGATCTCTACTCCATGAAAGGAACATGTCTACAAAATTTCAAGTCTGTAGATCTTTAGCTCAAAAACGGGAATATTTTTCTATAACAGCACTTAATCCTTTGGAACCACTCTTAGTTGTCAATTTTCGCAATGCCATTTATTAGCAAATTTTTACTCCATGGAAGGAACATGTTGCCACATTTCAAGTTTGTAGGTCTAATAGTTCAAAAACAGGAGTATTTATCCTCAGCGTCAATCAAACCTTTGCACCACCCTTTGGGGATCGATTTTCACTAAAACCATTTTGTAACAGGCATCTATTACATAAAAGGAATCTGCTTACCAAATTTCAAGACTGTATGTCTAATAGTTTAAAAATGGAAATAATGATCTATAATGCCACTTGAGCATCTATCAGATCATAGTTTTAGTAATTCCCAAACCTTTTCGGGCATGTGTCCAACCATTCCTCAAAATTTCATTGCATTCGAATGAGCGGCTTAGGAAGGCATAAGAGATATGCAGGCTCGAGAATTCATTTTTATTTATATAGATTACTTTTAACATTTCACAGGATGAATTCAATGAAAAGAAAGATTGTAAATGAAAACGGAAAATTCAATGATCATTAGGAATAAAAAATTTTCACAAAGCAGAACTTAAAATTGATACATTTAATTTATACAGAAATTCACTGAATTTAAAGACATAAATTTCAAATAAAGAAGAAAATTTTTTTATGTTATCTGTGCTTTTGATGATGCATTATCATGTTGATTGCAATAAAAATTAAACTTTTTCCAATGAACTAGTTAGGAACTGTTTGGAAGCAGTTTTAAAAGATATTTTGCCCAATGAAAGAAAATTATTTTCAAGTATCAATCTTTCACATCAAGCTATATGTTATGGTATTAATGACATTTCAGCTGAAATAGCAGAAACTTAGCAAGATAAAATAACCAATTCAAAGTATATTGTTTGGCATTTGATGAAAGTAACAGATATCTGAGACACATCTCAACTAGTGATATTTATTCACAATGTGAAGGATTAATTTCAAGTGACAAAAGAAATGTTAAATCTTTTGAATTTAAAAGACACAACCTCGTGGTTCCCCTGGTGATTGAAAAATGTCTAACCTATAATAGCTTAAATTTTGAGACTCCTTCAAGATAATTAGTGGATGGATTAATTGGCAGGTAAAAATTACAGAACTTTAAAATTACTTGTGAATAGGCTAGATTGTAGAAACATAAAAACCAATGATATTTTTGTTTTTCACTGTTTGATACATCAACAAAATTTATGTGCTCTAGTATTATCCATAAATCACATTATGCACATAATTATAAAGAAATAAATTATATTCATTCACATGCCCTCTCCATTCAGTATCAACAATTTAAAAAATTCCATAGAGAACTGTTTTTTGAATATGATGATATCATATCTTTTTTACCAAAATTAAATGGCAAAGCCTTAAAAAAAACCGAAAAAGATTTTAAAAAAATTATGGAGGGAAATAAAAATGATTATGAATGAGAATCCACACCTAAATTATAAGTGAGGATTTGTTGCGAGGTCCATGTTTTTTGTGGTATGAATGTGTGACAGAAAAATTTATTCAGCTAAATAGGTACTGCAAGGGTAAAATAATTTAATAACCCATACTTGCAATTTCATCAAAGTTTTAAATTAGGAATTATTGTTAGTTGATTGCCAACTTAGAAATAATAATGCTCAACATTTTCTGCTGTTCAGTTTATTTCCATAAAGCAAACCTAAAAATTTCTGAAAATATGGTAATGAAATTAAGAGACTGATTAATGCATTTGATGGTAGTTTCTCAAAATTAGCAAAATATGATAAAATGTTTGAAATATTTTCATTTCATGTTGATGTGAACAGTATTCCTGAAAGCCTACAGAGTTAATTGAATTACAGTACAACGATGAAATAAAACATTTTTTTTAATTCACTTAAAAGTTAATTTTTGTAATATTTGTATTACATATCTGAAAAATATTCAAACTTAGGATACTTTTCACAATGAGTTATAAATGCTTTTAGATCCTCATATGTTTCTGAAACATTTTTTCAAAAGTGAAATTTATGAAGAGTTCATTGAGTGCTTCATTAACTGATACCAGTTTAGAAAACTAGCTAAGGTGTGCAACATTGAACATAAATATAGACCTACAATAAATTATAGTTTAAAAAAACTAAAAACACGCTTTTATGTTTAATCAAACCAAAAAGTAAAAAAAAAAATTCTTAATATAAGAATAAAATGATTAACGCGAAAATTGATGTCATTGGGGTAAAAGCGTGGGGTGCTCTATAACAATTGTTATAATTTCTTACTAGTTCTATTCCGAAATGCTGAGTTAGTGTAAAAATATAGTGCAAAGCACCCCACGCTTTTACCCCAATGACATCAATTTTCTCGTTAATCATTTTATTCTTTTATTAAGAATTATAAGAGGTGTGACCCAATGTAATAAAGGGACACGCGGGGAATGGGTTTTAACTAAGTCCACTATTTTAAACACATTTATTGGACAAAACAAACATTAATATACATAACTAGAGGACTGATTACAATTAAAAGGGATCGGAACGCATGCTCATACGTCCGTACAGTTTAGAAGGAGGCCATCACTGGAGATAGTTCAAGCCGCGAGAGGGCGTGAGTCTTTCTGCTGTTTATATGTGAAAAGGGTGTTTACAATCTCCTCCTATGGATCCGACGACGTCCCGTGAGGAGACAGAAGCAGAATGAGCTGTTGTAGTAGTAGCTCTTGTTGAGGGATGGATGCTTTTGCTGGGAATGGCTGTTGAAGCAGTTGACGGACTTGGAATATGTTTATTTTGTGTATCCAATGTGGATGCAATTTTTTGTGGTCGGTGCTTCTTCTAAGACCAGGGTGGTCTATACATTTTTCCTATGACAGGAATTTTTGATTGCCAGGGCGGCACTTCCGAGACCAGGGTGGTCTATAGACTTTTCCTATGACAGGGAAATTTTTATTGCCGGGGCGGCACTTTTATGACCAGGGCGGTCAATACACTTTTCTTATCACAGGGATTTTCGATTGCCAGGGCGGCACTTCTTTCATGACCAGGGTGGTCTATAAATGGTGGGAGCCCTCCCCCTGGTTGAAAACATATTGCAAACATTTTCCGCAAGAATTAATTACAAATTTATACTTTAAATGTTAAATTTTTCATATAAAGTTCAAAATTAAACTTGACAAATATTATTAATAATATAATAATACAGTATTATGCCACAAAAAGAATTTTTTCACAATATGCAGTTCCAAAAAATTTCATAAATCACAAAAATAAAATATATTTGTTCATATCACTTTCAATAAAAAAAAAATCAAAGTAAAAATGCTATATCAAAGTTTTAGATAATAATAAAATATATCAAAATGATCTGAAAATACTTGTGAAATAATTGATACATCAATTAAGAAGGAAAAAAAATCACATACTCAAAAGTAAAAGTTCTACTTAGACCAAACAAATGTCTGATTTATATTCAAAAAGAAAAAAATGATTACACTTTAATCCATAAGAAGAAGAAAAAAACCAATTTCATAGAACTCAGAGTTATAATGAACGTTTCGCACACACACATACAACCTTGAACTGTCTCTCTTCTCCCTATTTTATTTTTGCTGACTCTGTATATAAAACATTTTCATAGATGAATCACAGTTTAAAATTAATAAATACAAGCACAGAAAAAGGAAATGGATACATATATACTTTTTTTTTACCCACCAAATATTATGTAACTGACAGAGAGAAAAATTAAGACTAATCTTTTGAAAAGTAATGCACATTTTATACTAAAAATTATACACATAAATTAATATTTTATTCAAAATAGCACATAAAACAAAAAGTTTTATAGCATTAATAATTTCAAACAAATATTGTAATCATGTAAAGAAAAGAGAATACAGAAATATTTTGTTTCGTGTTCTCACTTCAGCGTTTGAATTAGAACAGGACGTTCTTTAATTCAATTCAATAAGGTTTTCTATGACAGAAAACAGTAAATGATTCTGATAAATCATACAAAAAATGCATTTCTAAAGCAGAAGAATAAATATTTAAGAAATTTACTTTGACTGAGCATTTCTTTAGGATATTACATCCAATTTGCATTTAGGTATGCAATATTAATAGTATTATATAAGGTATAATATTTGCAATAAAATTCAAGATAAAAAGATTTACTTGCTCTTCAGTTGAAGATTAATCCAAATATTCTGTGGGTGAGAATGGAAGAAAAGCTAACCTGAAAATTGATCCGAGCAACGGCCAAGCTTCTAAAACTTATTACACGTTGGGCGCCAAATTATAAGAGGTGTGACCCAATGTAATAAAGGGACACGCGGGGAATGGGTTTTAACTGAGTCCACTATTTAATTAAACACATTTATTGGACAAAACAAACATTAATATACATAACTAGAGGACCGATTACAATTAAAAGGGACCGGAACGCATGTGCTCATACGTCCGTACAGTTTAGAAGCTAGGCCATCACTGGAGATAGTTCAAGCTGCTAGAAGGCGTGAGTCTTTCTGCTGTTTATATGTGAGGAGGGGGACTACAGAATTATTTTTTTACTTTTTAGTTTGATTAAACATAAAAGCGTGTTTTTTAAACTATAATTTACTTTAATTTTTTAGTTAGATCTACAATAAAAGCATGCATTTTTAGTTTTTTAAACCATCATTTATTCATTGATGAATTAATCTTAAATACGTCATTTTTTAGAATCTGGAATATCTATATATATATATTGGCATCCTATCAGTGTGTTGATACGGCCTGGCTTGCAAAATGTAGTATCAGCCAACTGAAGGAAATCTGGAAGAGCTAAGTTTGAAATATTTCTCATTAAAAAGAGCTCAGTATTCTATCTGAAATTTGCATCGGTATTAAACACAAAAGTACACTTTTTAAATCGAAGAGTTTGTGAGAAATTATTTAATCCGTTGAGACCTCTGAATCAATTCTCAGCTGTTTTTTTTAATTAAATGAAGTGATGTTTCATTCCACAGATCTGACAAGAGAATTTAGAAATACAGATTTATGTCTGAGTTTAGAGGTTAGGACAGCGCTTCTCAAACTTTCCATATTTGCGACCCAATTTTCATCGCGTCCCCCTCATACAACAACAATGTATTGGATGCAATATATATGTACTTCGATGCTAAAGCTACAATGCGACTTTAATATTATGAACTGCACATTTTATCAATACATGCATCATATATGACAAGCCCATGGAAGTCACTAGTAATTACTAAACTAGCTTTTAATTTAGTTTTGATAAATCAATTATTAAATACTTTTTGCCACACTGTTACATTATAAGTATCTTATATCAGTGTGAATATATATTTATTTTTTATCAGGTCGGAATGTATTTTGTTTGTTTTGCTTCCTTTCAGTAAATTAATAATTTATTTTAAATCTTTTGTTTTGGACTTTTCGATATGCTCGTGCCCCCCACATGGGGTTACCATGTGGGGGGTTTGAGAAATGCCGGGTTAGAACATAAATATTTTTTTCACATGCACGTCTTTTTTTTTTTCTTATTTCCATTTTCAGAAAAACTAAACAATTGTTTATATTATGGTAAGAAATTGCTGACGCAAACGTTTTCGCTTTTATAGGGTTGTAAGTTAATCTTTTAGTTGTCAAATCTGGAAAGGGGTTCTGGAATTAGTCGTGAAATCTGGAAATGGTATATGGAATTAGTCACCAAATCATGAAATGGTACGTGGAATTAGTCGCCAAATCTGGAAAGAGTATAATGAAGTAGTAGACAAATCTGGAAATTGTTTTTCCTGATGTTCTGATCAGGACAATTGAACAAAATTATGAAATTATTGTATTGACATCGGTCCTTGACAAGTGAGCAAAACTTGGAATTTATCTGACCTTTTTAAGTGGGTGAAAATCATGTTCAAAGATTCCGTTACATACAAGTGAAACTTATAAAAGCGCGTTAAAAATCAAGATAAATAGATATCTCATTAATTTAAACTCTAGAACTAATAACATTGAATCATAAAACAGTAAAGTTTTGTTCATGTGTTTGTATTACATTTTTTAAAGGCACATGTTTACCTAAATTGTGGTCCTCTATAATGTTGAATGTCATCAAAGTGGCTCATGAAACAATTAGGGTTGGCCAGGCCTTCTATAGTGCAATAGATTCAATCAAACATTTCCTAAAAGATCAGAAGAATATTAGTTTCCTTTTTCTTTATAAGGAATTTGGCTTAAATAGTGCAGTTACATGGCTTAAAGAGGGGATCTGGACAGTTATAATATGTACACCTCAGTTTTCCTATGCTCACTGGCATAGCTAGTCCTAAGTGGGCCCTTAGTGGTAATTCATTGTGGGCTCTTTTTGGGGGTCCCTTAACATTTTTCTGGCCTCGTATAATTGATATGGTGCTATGCCCCTGGATTGAATATAGTAAATAATATTTACTGAAACTTACAAAAAAATGTTGGAAATCTAAATGGTTGGTAATAATAATTATTGCTATTTGTATCCTAAAATTTTGTAAAGAGTCATTGAAAAAATATTCAGGATTATTTTTTGACTGAAGTATTATTAATTTGCTTTGTTTTAAAGAACTTCACAATTTTATACATAAAAAATAGGGAAATTAACTTTGTTTTACAAAATTTCATTTTAGTTTATTATTATTTTAGTAATTTATTTGTTATTCTAGTGAATTATCATCTCTCAAGGATGCCAAAGAGAGGAGATTTTGTCTGGGGGAAAATGCGAAGTTTCCCTTGGTGGCCTGCTGTTATTATTGATCCAAATGATTGTGGTCGTGATGAAGTTGCAGAAAATAGTTTTTGGGTATTTTGGTTTGGTGATCACAAAGTGGCGGAAGTAGGCTATTTACATTATTATGATTTAAATGTTTATTGAATTCTCAAAGTTATGTGTTTTTTAAAGCTTAATACCTTTTGTTTTTATGTTTATGATGTTCAATTCTTACTATATAATTGCAATTTGATTTTAATATCCCTTAAACATTTTTTAACCCTACAGGTTCTATTTTTTTAAATATTACTTTGCTTACTTTCCTATATACTAATGTGAGCCACATATTTGTGTTGGGAGATTACTACAGTCTTGTTACTGGATTAATGTGTGCTAAATCTGTTGAAGCTTGAAGTCCTTCTTTAAGCATGGTTTGGAAGTTAAGAAAGTGGAGAGTTAGCTCAGGAATCATCCTTATTATTTGACCATGATTCAGAATTATGCATAGTTCATAGTTTTAAACATTTGAATTCATTATGCTTCTTAGTATGACACTAATAAACAATTCATATATTGGTCGTTATTTATAAGAATTTTAGATCAAATTTCTGAAAATGTTTTTTGTTCTAATTTCAAACTCAAAGTTGGTATGGATTTACAAGGACATTTCTTGAATTAACTGACTGATCAAAGCATTCATGTCATGTCAAAGATATCTTATGCATTGTCTCCTTTAAAAATTATATGACCACTCTAAAATTTTAGAGATTTTCTTGTTATAACATGGGATTATGTATTTTCTTGATTTTGAGAGACATAACTTTACTTTTTTATTTACTTTATATTTACCTACAAATTTAATATAATAGAAAAAATTATTTTTATTATCAACCTGAAAAATAAAATTTTGATGGTAATTTTCTATTTATTTCTAAGTTATGGATACAGTCTAGGTAATTATGCTTATTACTGATCAAATAATATTTTCTATTAGTGTCTCTGAAGTCTTTGATAATAGTATCACAGTACAACAACTAAAAGTACCTAGAAAAATTAGTTAAAACTTCCTAGATAGTAAGCTGCAACTATTTTCAATTGTTGTTGTATTGAAATTTCTTTAATTTACAGCAGGGAAATGAAAACAAAGGAAGGAGGGAAAAAACACACTTGTCTTAAAAAGATTTTGATTTAGTTTCCAATCCAGGGGCCATGAACTTGATGGACTCCGCGATTATAAGTTCAACGCGGGAATATATATATATATATTATTGTGCAACCCCGATAAGATTACCATGTATTTGAGTTGTGGAACAATGTTAGCCATCTTTTTCCTGTATATGTGTATTGATGAAATTAGTACAAATTGTGTTTTTTTGCACAAATTTTGTTGAAACAAGTTTGTTTTCAGTTCATAACCATGCTTACTTACTTTTGGATACATCTTATTTTCTCACAAAAATAAATAAAACAAAATGAAGTTGTATGATAAAAGATGTGTCAAATTCAAAGAAAACTATTTCTAGCTGGTTGAATTTAGACTGTAAAAGCATGTTTGAAAATTAAATACTTCTATGGTCTGAATTTTGCTGGCAATTTTTAACATTATTAATCTTAATTTTGATTAACTTGGTTTGAATGCATGCTAGTTCATCTGTAAAGTTAAAATTTCAGGTAATAAGTTCCCTTTGTTGTATAATTTTTTTGTTTTGGTTTTATAGGATTGTTTGTTCAATATTTGCTTCTATATGTTTGATTTTTAAGAAAAACAAAACACTGTGTTTCCGGTTTGATAATGTTTTCCTTATAATTTATCAACATTTTATGTTTTGCCAATAATTATGAAGCTCTTAAAGAGCTTCATAATTTTCATTTCGAACCAGAAGATCTAATAAAATCTTCCTGCCTGACTGAAAGGTATGACTTTGCACTTTCAACAGAGCTGCTCCATGAAGTCAAGAAGAAAAAAAAGAAACAGATAGTTAAATTCTAAGGATCCTTTCTTTGGAGACTTTGGATTCCTTATACCCTGAAGATGAATGGCTATACATTTACATGGATGGTTCCAAGTTGATAGATAACAATAATGCAGAGGTGCTGGAGTTTTGCTGCAACCTATTCTCCTTTCTATACACCAGTAGGAATTCACAGCACTGCTTTTGATGCCGAAATTGCAACTATACGTATTGCTCTACCTCAACTTCTTTGCCACACAGATCGTGTTTCAAAAGTAGTTATTTTGTGTGATTCAAGGGTGGTCCTCCAAGCAATATCTTCCATCCAGGCACCTTTGTCAGAGGATATTCTCAAATGTCAACTGTTAATTGACGATTTACTTCAATGCCATACAGACATTGCCATGCAATGGATTCCGGCGCTCTGTGGCATTGATGGGAATGAAAATGCCAATTGCTTGGTGAAGAAGGGAACAAAAATCTTTCAAATCTCTAACAATACAGTTCCTTTTTATAGTGCCAAAAGAATTATAAAGAAATACTACAGAGAGAGCATTTGGCATGCTGCCGTGCACTCAGCTCTGGATCCATGTGGAGCAGATATTGGAAGGCCAAACACAAAATGTGTGATTTATAGACTATACTGTAAACTTGTGCTCCTTTTTTTATTTTTTTCTATTATTTTTTGTGTTGTTCTTTGTCAAAATATTCTCTGTTTCTCATTTTGTTTGCAGTTTTCTTGTAATCTGCCATTGGAAATAAAAAAAAGTTTTGCCAATTTAGAGACAGATCTATTAATGTAATTAAAATATGAATTTAGTTGAAAAACTTTGAAGATTTCTTTTCTGTGGTTCTTTTGTGGTGTTTGTCAAAAAGGTTTCAGCTATCTAAAAATTTCAAATTATTTTTCAAAGGTTTTATTGTTTTGCTTAGTTTCAAAGTATTAAGATTTAAAAAAAATAAATTTGAAATTTTTCAGAAAAAAATATTTAAGGATAATAAACTAGAATGTGTTAAAAAACATTTGTATTCAATTCATGTTTTATTAACTTATATTAAGAAACTTTAAAATTAAACTGTACAAATTAAGGGTTTTGTGATTGTTTCTATTTTTTAAAAGAACTTTTAGAATTTGGAAAGTTTATTTGGTTGAAATACTGTAAGAATTTTGATTATAAATAATTTGGGAGCTAAGCTACATTTTAGTATTAGGAATGAAACTATAATTTCTTTAATAATTAGGATATTTAAACAAAATATTTTATATTAAATCAGAAATTTCATAATTCAGTCAGAAAATTTGAAAAAAGAATAAAGTGTAATTTCACGAGTTTGGAAAAGAAGTAAGAAACCTGAAGGAGTATTATTTTAGCAAATCTTTGCAATCAATGAAATCTGAATTATTAAAATCTCCAGAAAATTATATCCGAAATGAATTTTGAAAATGGGAACAAGAAGCATCTGATTTATCAGGGCTTTTGTTTGAAGAGGAAGCTGGACAAGCTTGCAGGCAGCAAAAGAGAAAAATTATTTCTTGTAAAAGTAAAGAAGTCAGTCAGGAATTTAATAGAAGGGAAAATTTCTTAGTGAATTCATTTTATGTCATACGTGATAGGACAAAGGCAGAACTATTCCAAAGAGCTGAGATGCATGAAATTGTTCTAGAACGCTTTTTTCTGTACTTTTTGATGAGATATTATTACCCGAAATTAAGAAGAAAGCTATACAAAAATCAAAGGATATTTACAAAGGTGATATTGAATCTTATAGCTTTGTGAAGATTAATTGGATCAATTTTTAATTGAAAAATAAATACATGAAAACTCCACATTAAACTTATCGAGTTGCAACGTGATTGAGTGAATATAAACGTCGCACTATTCAGCTACTCGAGGGCATTTGGCAATGGGTTTTGTAATTTTGAACCATGGTCAAGTGACAAGGATGACATTTGAGTGGGCATCTCCCTCTCCTAACTTCCACACCACACCAATGAGAGGACGTTTGAACTTTGACAGATTTTGCATTCTAGTTACCATCGATCCGAACTAAAGATAAGCTTGTCGTCTACCCAATGAGTGTCCAAGCCATTACACTAGGTGTAGGGTTTCTATGCCAATAATCGAATGTAAGCAGAAGAGCGGTCTCCTCGGAGCCTCCAGACTGTACCGGGACTCATTTGAAAAGACGATGTTATGGAACGTTTGGTTCTATAACGTTTAAGTAGGGTGGATCCTAGCAGGGTACACTTCTTGGCGACAAATTTTTTGGCGCAAAAAATAATAATAATAATTTGGCAATAAAGTTTACAATATGGTAACCCTGCCAAATTTAGGGTATAATAACCCTATTCGGACCGGATTTTTTGGACAGCGGTCATTTTTTTCTGATGGTCAACTTGAAGACGTGTAAGATTTTTCTGGAAAGCTGAAATTGAAGGACTGAGTGGATTTTTTCTTTTCAAAATAAAACAACTGCTGAAACAATATTTGTTAGAGAGAAAGGAAAATGAGTTGATAAATTCAATTTGGACGATGTTTTTTTCTCACTATTGCATCTTAGAAGCAACGGTTTTTCTGTTTTCTTCTTGAAGCCATTATGGATACCACGTTTTCTTTTTTGAAGCTCGACGAATGGATATTTTTTTTCTTTTGAATGAAAGATGTAAGAAAGAAATGCTTGCTTTGTGAATGAGTGAACGATTGAAAATATTTCGGTAGGTATGGATGTCCGAAATATGAAAATAATTTGTTTTTGAGAGAAATGGAGATCGTTAGATCATCAGCCTAAGACAGGGGTGGCCAACCTTTTTGAGAAGCGTGCCACAATCTGATAAAAAAAAGTTACACGTGCCACTTCCAACTTCTCTACCAAACTAAAAAATATACAAAAGCGAAAAAATGTTACTCATAAGCTTATTATGGGTTATTTACACCAAAAACATATTTTTAAATGCAAGTTTTATATAGTAAAATGTAAAAAAAAAAAAAAAAAAAAAATTGTATTACAAATGAAACAAAAGTATAAATTTATATATTTTATTGTTGATAAATGTTTACAGGATCAATCAGTTAACTTAGATACAAAATAAAAATAAGTAACTCGAAACATTTAATTTTAAATGATTATTAAGCAGTCAGTACTTTCTTAATGTGGTTTTTGAATTTGTAGTTTTTTTACTGAATCATCTATATTTGGATTAGTTCGTGAAGATGCTAACAAAATTAAGTGGTTCAGGTGCATTTTAGTTAATTTTGAGCGACATTTTGATTTAACCACGTTCATAACAGAAAACATTTCTTCACAAACATATGTTGATCCAAACCTACAACAATATCTGACCGCTAAATCATGTAAATTTAGAAAATTGCTCGGTGGCACAAATTTCCAAAATTCGATGTAATTCGGATCATTTGCGGTTAAAATAATTTCCTTATATTTGTTTTTCAGAGTAATATTGTGCTGTAGGTCAATAATTTCAATTTGTACCTGAGGTGGGTAACAATTAATGTCTTGCAGTGAAATCGAAAAAGGATTAGTAAAAAGTTCAGTATTTTTATCTTTAAAATCCTCAAACCTGGCACTAAAAGAATCCTGCAAAATGGATATTGAATTTTTAAACCTATAAGAGTTCGGAACATTACTAACTTTGGCAGATAATTCCTGCACGTGTGAATGGGAAATAAGTTAATTTTTTCTCTACAAAATCCAGACTAAAAAAAGTTTGTTCACAAAAGGAGATATATGTCCAACTAAGGTAGGACATATTACAATTTTTTTCCCTTTAATCTTAAATTTAAATTGTTTAAATGTTCCATTATATCGGTAAGAAAAGCTAAGCCCCCAGCCAATTTTCACTCCTGAGGAGCGAGCATTCACTGGGCAGTTCATCGTTTTCTTCCAGATATTCTAAAACACAATCCCTCAAACTCCAAAATCTCGCAAGTGAACTGCCCTTCGAAAGCCAGCACACACTACAATGAAGAAGTAACTCGCCATTTTCTTCCGTTTCTTCAGGGAAAAGCGTACGAAATCTTCATCGATTCAGAGCACGAGCTCGTATTTTGTTACCACGGGGTTAACAACGAAAAACTAGTTTAAGTCTTTGGCACAAAGAGCTTCTTTACAATGAGATACTTGAAAACTTTTCTTCTTAAATAATTTTCAAGCACTGCAACAAAATCTTTTATTTTGCCAACCATGCAAGGCGCTCCATCTGTGCAAACACTGTAACTTTGTCCATTCTACTTTGTTAACTTCAATTACATTTTCAAGTTCCTTAAAAATGTCTTTACCTGCTAGTTGGCGCAAATCAAGTTGTTCCACAGTATCAAAATTATTGTTCGTGTAACGCACAAAGATGCCTGCGCATTGTGTGATATCACAGCTTTCATCCAAAGTTAATGAAAAATATTTGCAATTTTGAAGTCCAGAGATAATTTGTGTTCCAACATCCTGGCCCATGTCATCCATATGACGCTTGACGGTATTTCTAGACAAAGCTATTTTAGCAACGATATTTTTGACATTTAGATCACTGATATTTTGGGCGAAAATTAAAAGGCTACTTTTTACTATCTCCTCTCCGTCAGAATATGTTTTTTTTCATGGGGGCTAACAACAAAGAAAATTCACAAGAAGCCTTCACCATTGTTTCCATTTCGTCATTTCTCTTCTGAAACAAAAATTGTTGGCCGTCTAAGGATTTCTTTTTTTCTATTGATAAATTCCGCTTGAAAATTTGATCCAACAGGATATTTGCTGTTGAAATCACTATACTGTTGTTTGAAATGACGGTCAAAGTTAAATTTTTTTGGAACTGCTATACAAATTCCACATATCAAACAAATAGGCTTGGAAGCATTTTGATGTGTTAACACGTATTGCTCTTCCCAGACAATTTTAAAATCACGAGCTGCAATATCCTCTTTACAATTTCTTTTCGATGTCGAAGGTTTACTCAAAAACATATTGAAGTTAAAGAATTTTAAACAACTACGCTAACGCTAAAATCTAAAAACAATTTTAGAAAAGGAAGAAAAAAAAGCTTAACGCGTCTTTCTAGTGGAGTTTAAAATCAACTGAGTCTGACAGCTATAGAAACACTTTGCCAATGTTACGCTACAAATTTTCTAGGCTCCGAAAATCCAGCATTCTGATTAGTCATAGATGCAAGTTCTCACTCCCTCTGCTTTATAAAGCGTCTACTTTGTGCAGATAGAATTAATTCTACCGTATCAACAACCACTCTTCTAAAATATTGCAGAATTACTTCTTGACATTACAGAAATCGTAAATAGCCAACACCTTCGGAAAAACATTTTTATCTGACATCACGCTGACAGCCAATAGCTATAAACACTAAACCAGCACTGCAAGGGGAAGCTGAAATTCGAGTGGAAATCCGAGATGTTAAAAATTAACCTCTCCCGAGAGAGGGTGACTTTTTGGGCAGATTCCACCGCCCGAGAGAGCGAGAATTTATTTGTTTTTAGTGTTTCACGTTACTCAACATTTTTCTCGGAACGTTACAATGCTGTGGAATTGTAAGCTTTGAAGTATGATCTCATTTTTGGCACTATACTGAAGAAAAGAAAAAATCTTGCTTAGCGCCTTTAAAATCTCATGAAAATATCTATCCTTTACATATTCTCTTCATGATAATTTTCTATTGTAATTCAATTAATTTAGTAATATTTTCAAATATTTTTTTAAATTTTTCAATAAGTCTTCGCGTGCCACAGTTACGACTCCCGCGTGCCACAGGTTGGCCACCCCTGTCCTAAGGCATTCATATTGGATTTTTTGTCTCACTGTAGTGTTTTAGAAGCGACGCTTTTTCAGTTTTTCTTTTGTAGCTGTTTTAGAAACCATGTTTTCTTCGTAAAAACACGATGGATGGATTTTTTTTTTCTGAATAAAAGGTAAGAAATTAATGATTGTTTTTTTGTGTGTATGAATGTTTTTTTGTGTAATGGATGCTCGAAATTGGCATTTAATTTCTTATTTTTGATTTTATGTTTCCTTTGTTGACCGTTTTGGAAACCACGTTTTTTCGATGTTTTTCGTCTCTTGACGCCATTTTGAAAAACGCGGTTTTTTACTTGGCGCCATTTGGCTAAAAGCTTTTGTCGCCAAATACAGCAGTGGGCTGTGCTAGGATTTTACCATTTAAGTATAGAAATTTTCTGAAAAGAATTGCAAAAACAACTTTTTATTCCATTAAGCTTAGATGAGCTAACATCAAAACGTTGCAACTAGTCTGACGCCAAAATACGGACTTTTGCCAATCTGGGAAACTGAAGAAGGTTACAAAGAAATTGCTTCCAAATTTACAAGTATAAATACTGTTTGCATAAAAAATACAAAATATAGTAAATTATAAATGCCTAAATATAAAATTATGAAATTAATAATCTTAAAAGTTAATTATTTTTCAAATTATAGTGTTCTATAATTTTATTACATTTCTGTTTATTAACTCACTTGGCTTAAGTGGCCATTAGTTGGCAACGAGTTGAATAATATTTATCTTAACAACGACATTGTACCACTTCTGTATCCAACTTTGTCGTTTTGCGCACCAGAGTCGCCGTCTCTCACTATGCTGCATTGTCAAGGGAAACCACAATAATGGTCGCCGTACTGACAGTCGAAGCTGCTGCGAAAGTCGTAGCACCATACTAGTGGATACTGGGTGTGCTGCAAACACGCCCATTTCCAGACGTCTGTGATTTGGCTGTACGGTTTTTCCGGACCAACCTTACTGTCGGAGGTTTGAACTCGGTACCTTCCGATTTGTAAGCGCGTAACATACCACTAGACAACAAAAGTGATCACTCCTGTCCGGAGGCTGTTACTGGCTTACTTAGATACCGCCACAATACTCCCCCACCAGTGAGTCGGTGGATAGGCAAACGAACGAGATATTTGTTGTTATGGCGAGCGTGGGAGTTGTTACTATTGCGTCAAGTGAGTCCGACGACTTTGCTGCGTGGAGTGGGTCTGACGACTTTGCTTGCGGGTATATGGCGCCATGACACATCAGAAGGTTTGCGTTTTTTCTTTTTCAGCCAAGGTCACCAATGTCGGAGGTTTGAACTCGGTACCTTCCGATTCGTAAGCGCGTAACATACCACTAGACAAAAGTGATCACTCCTGTCTGGAGGCTGTTACTGGCTTACTTTAGATACCGCCACACTTACAATATGTCTGTTTTCTCGAGCGTTAGTCATGGGAGGACGTGGAGATCCAGCATGCTGTTCATTAGCAACCAATTGATTCGATATTCGCATGAAACTGGTTGGATTTCGACCAGTGCAAAGGGTGATTTCACGGAACGATAATCCACACTCTCGATAGGCAACGATCCTGCCTCTGTCATATCCTGACATTTGCTGGTAAGCATTTTTTTTATTCGAGGCATAACATGATATTCTGAGCGATCTTACAAAACGCTTTCCGAATGAGAAATCCACTACATAGTTTTCCCAGTGACGTAACGGAAAATAATTGCGCCCCAAGCCGGATCGTACAAAGGATTACAAAACCAAACATAATGTACCTTTATACATCACGTAAAAATACTTATACATTTAACTTCTAACTGAATGCAAAATGAACCTGAATTTGAGTAAACGAAGTAAATAACGTATAACATTAAAGAATATTTATAGTATTTATGTTAAAATGGAAAATCTAACAACAGTCGAAAGATAACCAGGTAACTTAAATAAAAACAATATACTAAGAAAGACACGAAAAATGCAAAATAATTTTCGGTTTTAAATTCTTACGAAAGAAAAAAGTTATTGCTTACCTTATTCTTCGTTTCTGAATCCCGGGATAAGCTTGATCTAAAGGTCGATTATATTCTAGCGTAAATATGTACTGCCACTCTTAAAAAGCAGAGTTCTTTGTATGATGCAAAAATGACTTAATGAAAAAATAAATAAAAAACTGATACATTTCACGTCCTAAGACAAAGACATAACTACTATTATTAATACACAGACTAAAATAAAATGTGTTCCCATAAATCTGTATCTATGGGCGCATCTATATATTGCGCAAAATCACTTCTATTCAAGTCTATTTCTTCGTTTTCATCTTCCGACTCCTTTTCTTTAAATAGAGTATCCTTATTACCCCTGAAGTATCCGAAACTGTGTTTTTTCTTGTGAATTAATTTTCACTTCCATGATTTGTTCATCAGGTTCCCTGGCATTTCTATTATTAGCACATTCACAAGATTACGTACTTGCAGATATAAAAAAAAAGTTATCCAATTTTGCATATTTGCTTTTAATATTATACTCCTTTTCCTTTCAAATTTTTCGTTTTTGAGAGATACTCAAAGTTGTTTTTAATACCACTCATTTTAAGGCTGCGTTTCTTCTTGTCTTATTAACGAAATACCATTTTTTGAACCAGAATATTAAATCCGATATAAAAAAAAACAGTTTTAATTTGGAAACGAAAAGTGAGATGGAAATGTTTTAATAGTACTCGTAAAGGAACACGCTCTATATTTAAGTGCATTGGATATAAAAATAGAGATGTCTGTTCTAAAAGCAATTTTGTGAAACGTTTCTAATTGTGCTTTATTTCAGGGGTGGCCAACCCGAAGGCACGCGTGCCACATTGTGGCACGCGGGGGTCGTAATTGTGGCACGGGAAGACTTATTGAAGAATTATAAAAATGTTTTAATATATTACTGAATTAATTTAATTACAAAAGAAAATTATCATGAAGAGAATATGTAAAGGATAGATATTTTCATGAGATTTTAAAGGCGCTAAGGAAGATTTTTTTTCTTTTCTTCAGTATAGTGCCAAAAATGAGATCATACTTCAAAGCTTACAATTCCACAGCATTCTAACGTTCCGAGAAAAATGTTGAGTAACGTGAAACTCTAAAAACAAATAAATTCTCGCTCTCTCGGGCGGTGGAATCTGCCCAAAAAGTCACCCGCTCTCGGGAGAGGTTAATTTTTAACATCTCGGATTTCCACTCGAATTTCAGCTTCCCCTTGCAGTGCTGGTTTAGTGTTTATAGCTATTGGCTGTCAGCGTGATGTCAGATAAAAATGTTTTTCCGAAGGTGTTGGCTATTTACGGTTTCTGTAATGTCAAGAAGTAATTCTGCAATATTTTAGAAGAGTGGTTGTTGATACGGTAGAATTAATTCTATCTGCACAAAGTAGACGCTTTATAAAGCAGAGGGAGTGAGAACTTGCATCTATGACTAATCAGAATGCTGGATTTTCGGAGCCTAGAAAATTTGTAGCGTAACATTGGCAAAGTGTTTCTATAGCTGTCAGACTCAGCTGATTTTAAACTCCACTAGAAAGACGCGTTAAGCTTTTTTTTCTTCCTTTTCTAAAATTGTTTTTAGATTTTAGCGTTAGCGTAGTTGTTTAAAATTCTTTAACTTCAATATGTTTTTGAGTAAACCTTCGACATCGAAAAGAAATTGTAAAGAGGATATTGCAGCTCGTGATTTTAAAATTGTCTGGGAAGAGCAATACGTGTTAACACATCAAAATGCTTCCAAGCCTATTTGTTTGATATGTGGAATTTGTATAGCAGTTCCAAAAAAATTTAACTTTGACCGTCATTTCAAACAACAGTATAGTGATTTCAACAGCAAATATCCTGTTGGATCAAATTTTCAAGCGGAATTTATCAATAGAAAAAAAGAAATCCTTAGACGGCCAACAATTTTTGTTTCAGAAGAGAAATGACGAAATGGAAACAATGGTGAAGGCTTCTTATGAATTTTCTTTGTTGTTAGCCCCCATGAAAAAACCATATTCTGACGGAGAGGAGATAGTAAAAAGTAGCCTTTTAATTTTCGCCCAAAATATCAGTGATCTAAAAGTCAAAAATATCGTTGCTAAAATAGCTTTGTCTAGAAATACCGTCAAGCGTCATATGGATGACATGGGCCAGGATGTTGGAACACAAATTATCTCTGGACTTCAAAATTGCAAATATTTTTCATTAACTTTGGATGAAAGCTGTGATATCACACAATGCGCAGGCATCTTTGTGCGTTACACGAACAATAATTTTGATACTGTGGAACAACTTGATTTGCGCCAACTAGCAGGTGAAGACATTTTTAAGGAACTTGAAAATGTGATTGAAGTTAACAAAGTAGAATGGACAAAATTAAACAGTGTTTGCACAGATGGAGCGCCTTGCATGGGTGGTAGAATAAAAAGGTTTTGTTGATTGCCTGAAAACTATTTGAGAAGAAAAGTTTTTAAATATCATTATATTATTCATCAAGAAGCTCTTTATACCAAAGACTTAAACTCGTCTTTCGTTGTTGATCCCTTGGTGCGCTGTATCAACAAAATACGAGCTCGTGCTCTGAATCGACGAGGATTTCGTACGCTTTTCCCGAAGAAACGGAAGGAAATATGGCGAGTTACTCATTCATTGTAGTGTGAGTTTGATTTCCGAAGGAAGTTCACTTACTAGATTTTGGAGTATGAGGGAATGTGTTTTAGAATATGGTGGAAGAAAACGATGAACTGCCCAGTGAATGCTCGCTCGTTAGGAGTGAAAATTGTCTGTGGGGATTAGCTTTTCTCGGCTATAAGCAGCGGCGGATTAAGGTAGTTGGAGGCCCCTGGCGGTAAAACGATTGAGGCCCATGGGCTCAAGAGTCGAAAAACTAAAATAGTGAAAAGAGCCGCTTACTTTAAATTCTCAAAATAAAATGTATTGCTAATAATAAAACTCAACGGTTAAAGAAAAATCTTAACTGTATATAAAAAAAATAAAACCTTACTAAAGAACTTACAGTTTCGCTATACAAATTGATTTCTCTTTGGCTAATTCATCAATTATTTTTGCCATATCTATATTGTCCAAAACATTTTGTTCTATATATAATATAGCCATGTTGTTCAATTTGTCTTTTCTCCCATAGTATTTCTTAAATTATTTTAACACGTTTTAAAACTGAAAAAGATCTTTTGCCTGGTTGTATTCGATAACGGTATAGTTAAAAATATATTCAAAAGTATTTCTACATTAGGATTTCTCTTGCAACTCGATAAATTTCTAGTGGTGGTTTTCGTTATATCTTTGTTTTCTTTTCTTTTCTTGATCCACGATTCATATAGCCAAAATTAAATTATTCAATATCGTCTTTGTAGATTTCCTTTAATTTTTGTGTACCTTTCTTTTTAATACACTAGACTTTCACCAACAGTTATGTCGGGAGTGTGCAATTTTCTTTGATTGATGGAGCACTTTCGAGGTTAATTCACACACCCTGACTGCAAACTAGTACGCCAGTCTGGCGATACAAACTGTTGCACTGCGATTTATAAACATCACTCAAGGGGTGTTTTCCAACAGGATATCGTGCTCCCGCATCCCTGTTGTAATCCAACAGGCTTTATAGAGTGACGACGGGTTGAGTTGGCCTGCTAGATCACCAGATCTTTTTCCAATCGAGCAGGAATGGGACATCATTGAACCCAATGTCAGCTTCATCCACAACCAGAATTAAACAACCTTATAATGACCCACCAAGAACAACAAGCATGCAATTCCATCCCTTATACTGATATCCTATACCAGTACGACACGAGGCATGCACGTTTGCATGCTTGCATTTAAAATTGTGGCGGTTATACCAGTTTTTAATGCATCATTATTTCACATTTGAAATGGCTCTACTCTCGCTTGCATGAGCCTGTGATCTTGAAACTTTAATCAATTTAATATGCTACCTATACATTTGTATAGGTATGTATTGCCGAAGTTTTATTAGTCGACAATATTTTTTACTTGGTGTTCGGATTTTTTTTTCGATCATTGTAAAATGTACCCGAGAGTAGTCAAGCACGCCTGTAAACTGAAAACGAACTTGTTTGATTTAAATAGCATTCATTTGCTTGAAATTAAATTTGGGCAAAAAAAAATTGCATGTGAAAAGTTTGTACAAATTGCAACAATACAGACAAGAAAAGGATGTCTAGGGCTGCTACACGACTCAAAAACGAGGAAATATCGGGTTAGAAGTATCGGTTCAAGATATTTTTTTTTTTTTTTTTTTCTTTTTTTTTTGCTCGTTGAACTTATGAGTGGAATCCATCAAGCTTGGGGCCCCTGGCGGCCGCCAGGTCCGCCACCCGCTTAATCCGCCTCTGGCTGTAAGGGAACATTTTTAAACAATTTAAATTTAAGATTACAGTGAAAAAATTGTATTTTTACTACCCTAGTTGGTTATATATCTTCTTTTGTGAACAAACTTTTTTTTGTCTGGATTTTGGAGAGAGAAAATTAACTCATTTCCCATTCACACACACGCATGCAGGAATTATCTGCCAAAGTTAGTAATGTTCCGAACTATGATAGATTTAAAAATTTAATATCCATTTTGCAGGATTCTTTCAGTGCCAGGTTTGAGGACTTTAAAGATGATAAAAAATATTGAGCTTTTCTCTAATCCTTTTTCGATTTCTCTTACTCTGAAAAGCAAATATAAGGAAATTATTTTAACAGCATATGATCCGAATTTGGGGAATTTGTGCCACCAAGCAATTTTTTAAATTTACATGATTTAGCGGTCAAATATTGTTGTAGGTTTGGATCAACATATGTTTGTGAAGAAATGTTTTCTGTTTTGAACGTAATTAAATCTAAATATCGCTCAAAATTAACTGATATACACCTAAAACACCTAATTTTGTTAGCATCTTCAAAAACTAATCCAAATATGGATGATTTAGTAAAAAAAACTACAAATTCAAAAGCCACATTAAGAAAGTACTGACTTAATAATCATTTAAAATTAAATGTTTCGAGTTGCTTATTTTTATTTTGTACCTAAGCGAAATGATTGTTTCTGTAAAAATTTATCAACAATAAAATACAAGTTTCTACTTTTGTTTTATTTGTTGCATCATTTTTTTTTATATACATTTTCAGTATATAGAACTTGCATTTAAAAATATGTTTTTGGTGAAAAACCCATAATTGTCCTATAAGTAACATTTTTTCACTTTTGTATATTTTTTAGTTTGGTGGAAAAATTGGAAGTGGCACGCGCAATTTTTTTAAATCAGATTGTGGCACGCTTCCCAAAAAGGTTGACCACCCCTGCATTATTTCATTGAATACTCATAAATCTAAACCAAATAATCATTTAAAATGCTTTCCAAGTATTGTAATACTATTTCACGTGAAAATGGCATAACAGATGTACGTTATTTAAGACTTCGTTAAATGAAAATGAATTACATGGGGGGGGGGCAGTTGCCAATAAGTTACTCTGCAACTTCGGTAGAAAGTAAATCCATGTTTTTTTTTTCTCTCTACTACTAATGTAAAGTATACTATTATAATAACAGTAGATTTTTTTTTTATCTTCCTAGCATTATATCCGATTCTCCATCTGACTTTTATTTTATCTGTTAGTAATTTAGGTTTAAAAAAACCCACTAAAGAAAAGTATCTCTCGTCGCGGGGGTTACAGCACATCAAACAAAATGTTTTTAGATTTGGTTATTAGATCAAAGATATCTAATGAGCGTATTAAAATTTTGATTTTGAATGACGTCAGATCGCCAATTGGAAAATCGCTTAAAAGTTGGATTTTAAAAAAAATCTAAGGCGAGTTTTGAGAAAATCTACATACATGGCGTCAATCAGGCTTTGGGCCCCCTAGAAGCCTTGGGCTCCCTCGCAGTGTGGTGGTATACGTTACGCCACTGAGTTTTCCTTTTATGCAATGCTTCAGACGTCGTTTTTCTCTCCTGCGTCGTCTAAATGCGCTGAAATACTAATAATTTGCATATCTCAACTTTTTTCCTTTCGTGTAATTTTGAGGTTCGTCGGATCTTTCCTTCCTCATGTTGCAATTTCAATGGCTAGCAGTGTAGATACGGCAAAAATAATTGATTAATTTGCCAAAGAGAAATCAAGAAGTAAAGTTATACAGCAAAATTGTAAGCTCTTTTGTAAGGTTTTTAACTTTTTTACATTTACAGTAAAGATTTCTCTTTGAGCGTTAAGTTTTATTATTAACTATACATTTTATTTTCAGAATTTATCTTTCTGATAATCTGAATCTTTGCACTATTTTAGTTTTTCGACACTTGAGTCCATGGGCCTTTAACCGCCAGGAGCCTCCAACAAGCTTAATCCGCCTCTGTTCCAATTATGATTTTTCTTTCATTCTGACATCATTTAGGAGCATTAATAACTTGTTACTACTGAAATCTAAAAATAATCCTTTTTATTTACTTGAACATAATAGTCATATTCTGTTTTTAGGAATGTTCTTTTGACCATTACAAATTATTGCGGAAATATAATGTCTATGCAATATCCACTAAGTATAAGAATGTAGTCTGATATATTTTTTTTTTACATATCATAAAAACACTTCAACTTTTTTCTCAATGTGTAATCTCCTGTCAAAAAACACTTAAAAATAATTTTAAAAGAATCAGTGAAATTTTTCCCTGCCTCGGTTTCATAGTGTTAGTTTTCCCATTTTTATATCAACAATACTTGTCATTTCACAATTACCGTCTTTTGCCGTTTTTGGAAAATCGTTTGATTTGTCAGTCGAACTTTTAATGCCATTTATTGTGCAGTTTGATTAAAAAGAGACGTCATGTACCTTAGCAGTAAAATGTTACTCATAACACAGTGTGTCTAAGGAGATATTAGGTAATCGTAGTACTGTATCTGCTCATTTGTTAGTCATTGTATTGCCATATAGCTACTCAAGATTTGTATTCGCTTTTTTTTCTGTCGTTTGTTTCAGATTAAAAGTGAAAAACTGTTGGATTTCAAACAGCATTTTACTAAGAGATGCATTTCAAATATAGGGAAGTCCTTGAAGCAAGCTATAGAAGAAGTGCTGGTTGTGAGTTTTACATTATTTTATCCCTATCTTGAGTTTTTAATAATTTTTTAGTTTAAAGTTATAAATTTAAAAGAAATAGAACTTTGACGGAAACATACAAGTTTTGTTTTACTACGCATAATTGTTTTTTTTTTTTTCATTTGCTTAAAGATCTTGGCCAGACGTCATCATATTAAATTCAGTGATCCGTCTTCATTATTTGACTGGGCTAAGAAAGGGTTTAAAACAAAATTGCCGGCTTCTTATGTTGAATCGAATTCTTCAGGTAGGAATATTTTAAAGCTATTCACTAATTACTGCTTCAATTATTTATTTATTTAAATATTTTTGCATTAAAAATTTTTTTTCTCTCTCTTTAGAATTGCCATCGATTGTTCTTAATGCCTTGAAAAGTAGTAAATTTCAACGAAAATCTGAGAGTGAAAGTGAAGAGGAAGATGAAAGTGAAATATGTAAGTGGTTTTCTTTTTCAAAAATTTAAAAAAATCTGTTTAATAGCTACTGATTCTGTGATAAGAGATTACATATTAAAGAGATTGAAAGAATATTGTTCTTCTTTCAATAAAAAAAAAAAAATATTTTATCGCGTTTTAATGTATTTTCTAATTAAATTGAGAAAACATTTCCTTTTATTGAATTAAAACTATAGTATTTATCACTTTTTAAAACAGTTTGTAGTAACTGATGTTTTTTTCTTAATTAATTAATGTATGAGAATTTTGAGTATGTTAAGCAAAATTTTTACATTTAAAAAAAATTATATTTTCCTTTTAAAAGGCTGTTTTTCTTGATTATCAGTGTAATTGAAATTGTTAAAGAAAGGGAACAGATTAATTTTTAGCAATCAAATTGCCCATATAAAATCTTGGTGTAAAAATATAGTATGATACTTTCTCTGAGAAAATAGTTTTGATTTTAATCATTGTAATTTTTACTCCAATAAAATTCTTAAAAATATTTCATAATTTTAAGTATATTGTTAATATTTGTTATTCACTTAACTTTTTTTCTCTTATTTTCCTGACCTGTGTTTTAGTATAGCATTTAATTTGTTAATGCTATTAATTTAATTTATTAGTAAATGAATAAAAATTTAAAATCTCTCTTTATTATAACTAATACATACATTTGTGTAATATTAAGTCTACTAGAAAGTTCTGACCGTTTTTAGAATAAAATAAATAAGGTTTTGTTACCTTGAGTAAACTTTATTGAATAATATAATTGCCATAATTATTTATATGACTTCTTGCCAGCACGATGACAATTTGTATATCCCATTTTTAAAGTTGACTGATCCCTAGAGGTAAAAAATTGAAACAATGTCTGTCTGATATTATCTTCGCTTTTTGAATTTTCAGCCCTGCAGAAATTTTTGTAAGGGCAGAAACTAATGATAATGAGAGTGTGCTAGGTCCGGGTAGTATGGTAAATGCAACAAAATTTCCCAGCTTAGCTTTGCGATTTTTTGACGAGTCCCCAAAGCAGTGTGTGGCTTGACATGTAGCAGTATGATTCTTTCCTATTCAACATCGCCGGCCTCTTTTCCTGGAGTGATGTTTTTAAATTATCCAATTGCTGATATTACCTCTCTGGATTTAGCTTTTTCGTTCGGTTTTCAAATGGGTCCTACCATATGCACAACATTCCCTTACTAAGGCCCAACTTCAGTTAAGAGGTGGAAGGGGCAAGTTTTCCTGGTTTACAATATGCCCTTTTTCTTACGATGTTTTCATAGGTAATCCACTTTTCATCCCCAGTTATCATCAGGTCCAAGAAAGGTTCGGTTTTGTTCTGTGCAAGCAGAGAAGGGCAAATTTATATGATGATACATACAATCATTAAAATTCCGCTCATTTAACTTATGTTTCATCCATCTCGAATTTTCCACACCAATCCTGGTTTCCGAATAGGGTCCAAAAATAAATGAATTTGTTGAGCTGAATCAAGCCTTTCCGCCATTTCAAATGTTGTCAAAAAAGGACTTTGCTTTAACATGATCTTGGCAGTATTGTCGTCGATCAAAGATAGTCACCCAAAGCGTGGCTTATTAGAAAGGCTGAAATCACCTATTTGAAAATTTTCGAACCATTTTCTACATGTTCCATCAGAAAGTGTATCTTCACCAAACACTTTCAATAGATTTCTACACGCATAGTCCCCCCCCCCCTTGAATTCGTAAGTAGCTATGGGTGCGCAATCTTGTCTCACTTAGTTTCGTTTTAGTTAGTTGCTAGGTCAGTTTGCATACATTAAGTGATAAAAAGAGAGATCCAAATAGGCGTCAAATGAATACGTGCATACTTGTTTTGACTGGAACGGACTGCACGTTCTAGTATTTTAAATAATTAATACCTATTTTAACAAAAATACACTTATTACAATAATTGATACTACTTGCATTAATTTATTAATAAATTAACCCTCTGAGCGTTTATCTCTGCCCTAGCCCTATAAAATCATTCCGAAAGCGTTTACTTCTCTTTTGAAAATTCCTTCAAAAGTGCAACAGATTTCATTCCTTACCCCTTTTAAGTTCGCGGGAGGTCTACAGCGGAATGTTCTATTACTCATTTCGGCCTCTTTGTTATTTTAAAACCTGGAGAACAGTCATTCGCAGCTGTGACGTTGCCTTGGGTGAATCTTGGGTGGAAAAAGTGGGGTCCACTTGGTTGTACCCTGATCTATTAAGTCTCAATAAAAGTGAAAAGGAAAAAAAATACTTGTAAGAAAAAATGTGTTAAAAGTTGAAAAATACTTGTTTGCAAAACAAATTTTTTAAAAATTAATTTAAAAAAAAATATATATTTTTGTTATTTAGATTTGAGAGAGCCAGGGAAAAGCACCTTGTATTTGTTGTTAGATGTGAAACTAAGGAAACACTAGTACATCTTAATGTTTTTTTTAAAAAAGTAATTAGGTAAAAAAGAGTAAAAGTGACCACCTCTCTCTTTTTTTTTTTAAACAATAAGAGAATAAATGGAGTATCATTTTACATGCAATGATTAGATTTATGAAATAAAATCACTCTTCCTCTATTTAATTATATTTTAAATTTAAAATAACATAAAGAAGGATTTCAATGCTTTTAATTTATATAAATTTTAATCCTATAAATAATGTTTTTATGTTAAATGAATTTTTTCGGAAAAAATCTAAATTTTGTTTCGTAGTGTTGTCCCTCTCGAACAACTCGTACTAAGCAAAAATACCTTCTCTATATCGGCATTTGTGACGGAGCATAAAGCAAATTTAGTCAATTTTTAAAATTTTATTGGGGATATATTTTTCTTTAAAATGTGAAAGTATTCCTAACCATTTTCTATTCAAATTAAATTTTTTATCTTTCTGTTTCTTAAGTGTTAAATGGAAGATTCATCGATAACTACGTCTTTCACACAATTCCGTCATTGCAAATTCTATAGTGAGAAAAATTTCTCCCCAATTAATTTTGTCTTTCAAAACAGTACACTTAAAACAATTTTGTTCAGTAAAGCTAACCGATAATTTTGCAATGTATTAATACCAAATTTTAAAAAAATTAACATTTGAAAATGTATTCTGTATTAATTTTTTTGAATATAGAAAAATAATGCCTGCTGTGGAGAAGACAGAGTATGAGATGTGATGTATGGTTTTGAAAGAATGTTTTCGTACATGTAGAGTTTTTTCGAAAATTGAACTATCACTGAAGCTGATCATATGATTGTAAATGAGTCTTATTTTAGAGTGTGTGCTGGTATGAAAATAAAACACTTCACTTTTAAATTGCCAAGGAGGTTATATTCAATATCCTCTTTGCAAAATTGCTTACATTTTCTATTCAAATTATAAAGAAACTGAAATATAAATATCTGACTTTACTGCAGTCAAAAATATTCATATTGTGTAAAAATCCTATTCCTCCACTTACTTAAGTACATTTTACAAGCTGTAGCCTAAAGCAATTTTTTATTTTTTAAACGAGGCATAAAAATTGTTATGAAAATGTCTTTTTCATTTTTAACTATATAAACCGTACATGGATTGTAAGACCATTTCTTAAATCCAAAAGCTTTTAGAGGAGCAAAAAACATATAATTTTGGATAGTTCAAAATTTTAATATAATGCACAAATATATATATTATTAAGCAAATACGTTTGAAAAGAAAAAGTAATTTATTTAAAATTGTATTTCATGAATAAAATAAATCGAAGTTCCTCCTGAAATAAACATAATTAAAAGAAAAATGTTTAATTTACAAGCGATAGCATATAAAAGCTTATTTAAAGGGGTATCACCGAAGTAATGCAATCCTATTAGATGAAAAATAAAACTTATTGTTGGAATCATACAATTCCCTAATGAATGGGTGAGTTCGAATTTTTTCCCCATGCTAACTGTTTGGGCGGAAATGGCTAAATATAGGAGCATTTAAGAATTTCCATAAATTAAAATTAACTGTTATAGTTTATTTAATTTTTTAAGAGTACAAAAGGTGTCTTTCGGCTGTACAAGTTTTAAAAGGAGTACGGTTTACAAAAAAGTAGTACAAATCTAAAGGAGTACGGTTGGTTACCTTATATATTGTCAAACACAACAGAGTATTGGGAATCAATTCCACAATTAGTAGTTATTAAATTGTATGGAAAATTACAGGACTTATTTTTGTATTTGTAATTTTACTTTTCCTTTAAACTGCAATTTCTAGAGCCGCACCCGTCGAAATCGCGGGGCCCTCACTTTTTGCCCAGCTTGCCCCTGCCTACGCCGACTCTGCCTTATCAAGTGAAAATGCCTTCTGTTTATCAAGATCATGACATTGCAGACTGCATCATGTATTTCAGATGTTCGTTTTATATCTTCTGTTAAAATCTGAATTTAAAATTATATAAACATTCGCAACAATGCCCTTTATAATTTTTTAAATGTATATGAATGCGTCTTCAAACGATAATATTATTATGTTGACTATTTAATTAATATTAAGTATAACTTAACGCACAGATTTTTTGAATTTTAAAATATATATTTCAAAAACTATTATAGACATAATTGTACTTTTTCATTCTGGCATTTTAGCTTCTCAGCTTTGCTTCTATTCAAAAATTTATTGTATGATCATCAAATTTTTTAGCATATTTTTTGCTCTTAACCTGCAGTTTTTAACTGAATTGTGTGAAATTTACGAAATGTATTAAAAAATGCTTAAGATTCGATATATTAAAATTTTAATTTAGTAGTATTATATTCGAAGAATTGTTAGTATTTATGGTAAATATATTTCAACTGCGTATGCGCGATACATAAATATTTTTTTCCGTTTCTAATATAAAATTCCTAGTTTTGTATGGTTGATATTACAAAAAATATCCAGATTTTAATTACTTGTTCTTCAGTTAGGTTTTAAAAAAATATAAGTATAGTAGAACGTCGTTTATCCGAATGTTTATTATCTGGAGCGTCAAATATCCGAACCAAAGTCCGGATACGTTTTCGAACAGTGCAATGCTCAACATTTGTTTGTTTCCTCTGAGGCCAAAAGGGACGGAAAACCCAAGGCAGGGGCCGGCTCTAGGGCCGGACAAACCGGACCAATGTCCGGGGCGGCAAATTTTAAAGGCGGCATTTTGACCGAATTTTACCGTGTAGAGGAGCGATGCACGTTAAATCTGTCGAGAGCTCAAACGTCCTCCCGTGGTGTGGTGTGGTAGTTAGGAGAGGGGGGGGGGTGCCAGCTCAGGTGTCGTCCGCGTCACTTGACCATGGTTCAAAATTACGCGGACCGTCCCCAAAAGCCCTCGTGTAGCTGAACAGTGGGACGTTAATATTCACTCACTCACTTGACCGAATTTTAAAAATATTTTTTTGTTTGTTATGGAAAAATTTGTACAAATATATTTTCTAAAATATTATTTATACTTTCAAGAAACCTAGTGATTTTAGACTATTAATATATATATATATAAATTAAGTGTGTAATAAATAAGTCATATAAATTTAATAATGATTTTAAACAAAAGAATTATTGAGTTAATAGAAAAATAGGTTATCTATATATATAAAGGAGAAAAGCGACTGACTGACTGACTAATCACGAAATCTCTGGAACTATTCAACCTACAGACTTGAAATTTGGTAGACATGTTCCTTTGATAGAGTAGACATCAGCTAAGAACGGATTTTCCGAAATTCGAAACGCAAGGGGCGTTACGATGGGTTAAGGGCTTTAATAATAATTGTTTCCATGTTTAAACTACTTGATGTACAATCTTGAAATTGGGTAAGAGGATTCCTTTCAGAGAGTAGAGATCCGCTACAAAATGAGTTTGGTGAAAATCGACCCCCAAGTGGCGTTGCAGGGGCTTAGGGGCGTTATAGATAATTATTTCCATTTTTAAACTATTTGACGCACTGTCTTTAAATTGGATATATAGATTCCTTTCGTAGAATAATGATCAGTTACAAAACGGGTTTTGTGAAAACAGACTTCTAAGTGGCGTTGCGGGGGATTAAGGGGCGTAATAGATAAATATATCCGTTTTTAAACTACTTCACCTACCTGCTTGAAAATTGGTAGGTAAGTTTCTTTCCTGGAGTAAATATCCGCTACAAAATGGGTTTTGGGAAAATTGACCCCCAAGGGGTGTTGTGGGGCGGGGGGTTTAAGGGGCGTTATAAATTCCTATTTTTAAGTTATTAGACGTACAGTCTTGAAACTTAGTAAGCAGATTCCTCTCATAGGGTAGAGATACGCTAAAAATGGGTTTCGTGAAAATTGCCCCCAAGTGGCGTTGAGGGGACTTAAGGGGCGTTATAGATAATTATTTCCATTTTTAAACTATTAGACGCACAGTCTTTATATTTGATAAAGAGATTTCTTTCATAGAGTAGAGATCAGCTATAAGAAGGTTTTGTGAAAACAGACTTCTAAGTGGCGTTGCAGGGGAATAAGTGGCGTAAGAGATAAATATTTTCGTTTTTAAACTATTTGACCTACCTGCTTGAAAATTGGTAGGAATGTTTCTTTCATGGAGTAAATATCCGCTACAAAACGGGTTTGGAGAAAATTGACCCCCAAGGGGTGTTGCGGGGGGTTAAGGGCAGATATAAATAATTATTTCTTTTTTTAAACTATTAGACTCACAGTCTTGAAATTTGGTTAGCAGATTCCTCTCATAGGATAGAAATACACTGCAAAATGTGTTTTGTGAAAATCGACCCCTAGGTGGTGTTGCGGGGGTTCAAGGGGCGTTATTGATAATTTTTTTGCATTTTTAATTAATTGGACGCACAGTCTTCAAATTTTGCTGAGCAGATTCCTTTTATAGAGTGCAATTCCCCTACAAAATGGGTTTTGTGAAAACAGACCCAGAAGTGGCGTTGCGGGGGCTCAAGTGGCGTTATAGACAATTATCCCCATTTTTAAACTGTTAGACGTACAGTCTTGAAATTTGATAAGCAGATTCCTTTCGTAAAGTAGAGAACCGCTACAAAATGGGTTTCGCGAATATCAACTACTAAGTTTAATTTCGGGAGATTAAGAGGCGTAATCGATAAATATTTCCATTTTTAAACTACTTGATCATCCTGCTTGAAAATTGGTAGGCATGTTCCTTTCATGAAATAGAGTTCCTCTAACAAAGAGTAAAATGAAAATTGACCCCCAAAGATGTTTGCGAGGGGTCAAGAGGAGTTACAGAAAAAATTCCTGTTTTTAATTGTTAGACCCATATACTTGAAATTTTTTAAGCATGTTTCTTTTGTTGAATAGGGATCCACTAAGAATAAATTTTAAGCAAATCAAGTTCTGGGGGATTGCAGGGACGTATTGACAAAAAAAATTCCTTTTTTCGAGCTACAAGGACTATAATAATGAAATTTGGTTTGCATTTTTCTTTTGTTTAATTGAAATCCGCTAAGAGCGGTAATTTTGGAAAACGGCTCTCAACGGGATTACGGGGATATTGATAGTAAAACTTTTGCTTTTTTCTGAGATTTAGACTTGAAATTTGGCTTGCATGTTCAATTTACGGAGACCGAAAATTGGTTTTGCAGGAATTCACTTGATTTTTGAGTTACGAAAGAGCAAACATCATTCTATGTTTCAATTTTAGAGATTTTTAGAAAATACAAATTATATGAGTTCTGCCCTTTTTTTTTATCAACAGGTGACAGTTACAGGTATAAGTATATTTTTCAATTCAATCGAATTCTTAATGCTATTACTTAGATATGAATAATTTATACATATATATAAGCAGTAAAAATTTATAAAACATCATGAAATACCCAGCGAAGCGGGCGGGGGTAACAGCTAGTTTTGTATATATGTATCAATAGTTATAGTTAAGAGTATATGGATTGTAAAATTTTATTTTTGGATTAAATTGAAATAATATTGTTGAAGTGAAATTTTATTTGTAAGAGAACTTGCGGCTCCCAGAGTTAAAAAAAACTGTTGCTCATTTGTCTTGTTAATTGTAAAATTTTGATTTTTTTTTTTTTTTGAAATTTTATAATGTCCTAGGGAGAGCGTAAAAAACTATCTAGTGCCAATTAAAAAAGATAGAAACTCGAAAAATTTACCTATATTAAAAAAAAAGGCTGGAAGTTTACTGAACTCCTTGCAAGGCACCAAAAAAAAAAAGGAAGGCAGTCATAATTAGAATCTGATTTAGATTTTCATGATGCGTATGTTGCAGATGAAATAAACAGAACCGATAGTGACACTGCTCTTGTAGGAACTCCTTTAGAAAAATCCAAAGATCACGACAATTTAACGATGGTATTTAGATCAGGTCCAGGAACCTGGCCAGTTTATCAGATGCCGATAGATGTTTAGTAAAAGGACCCCCTTAGCTATATTGACAGAGTATGTGTGATTTTTCTTATGTCGACACTGGTCGAAGATTTAACTCACAATATTATACTAGAAATTTAAAAAACGGTGAAAAGGTTATACGTAAATTGTTAGTCTATTCTTTTACAAAAAACTGTGTATACTAATTTTTTCTGCAAACTTTTTGGCTATGTCATTATTTCCCTTTCCACAGACGGTTTTAAAAATCGGAAGCACCTCGTTGAAACTCTAAATGAACATGGAACATCAAAAACCCATAGTCAAAACTAAAAGTTTTGAATTGAACTTAGTCAGCGATTACAATGATCTAAAACAATTGACACAGTGACTCGCCAAGATTTATTACTGCGGAGATTAATTATTGGCGCGAGGTGCTTCTGCGCACTGTAGCAACATTAAAAAGGATTGCTCAACATTGTTTAGCTCTTCGGGGTAAGAGTGATAAACTTTACGATTCGAATAATAATAATTTTTTACAAATAATTTGATTAAATCATTCAGGAGGATGTCCGAAGGGTCCTAAGAAAGGAAGAAGTTAAAGTACACTATCTAGGAAAAAATATTCAGAACGAGATAATTTCTATATATATTTTACATATGAATATTAAATTACACATTATTCATAAAATTAAACCAGCTTAATATTGTTCGATATTTTTAGATTGCACCCGTGATGCCAACAAGATCGAACAAATTACATTTATGCTAAGGTATACATATATTGAGAAATCTAATCCTAACGACGTTATCGTTCAAACTAATGTGAGTTTTTTAGGTTTCCATCTAGTTGAAAGATTGACTGAAAGAGAACTTTCAAATTTAATACTTGAAAAACTTAAAAATTTAGGACTAAACTTGCTAGATATGCGGGGGCAGGCTTACGATAAAGGAGCCAATATGAGAGGTGAGAAATCAGGGGCTCAATTTAAAATTAGGACATTAAATCCGTGAACAATCTATGTGCCATGTAGTAGCCACTCTTTAAATTGGGTCGTTAATGCCATGGCAAAAACATCCTTATAATCCCGTACTTTATTTGTTATAGTTCAAATAGTTATTATTTTCATCAAGTTTTCGTTGGGTTATATTATTAAAATGTATAAAAGGCATAATTTTAAAGCCACTTAGTGCAAATAGCTGGGAAAGCGGAATAGAGGCTATTAAACCCTTAAGTTATCAATTGGGAGGTATTTATGATGCTTTATTTAGTTCCTATAATAATGCTGAAATTGACAACTCTCTGTAAGAGTTGAGGCCTCTGGATTATTAAATTTCTGTTTGACAATTCAAGTTCATTTGTCCATCATTATTTGGTATAAAATCTATAATTGCATAAAAATCCAATTAGCAAGCTAAAAGATTACAATCCACCACTTACTATGGAACTTTCAAGAAATTGTAAAGATTTTTTAAGGATCTTCAATGAGATGTGGCTTTTGATAAAATGCACTGTGATGCAAAAGAACTGACCGTCGAGTTTGATATACCTGCTAACTTTGAGGTGACGCAGCCATGTCATAGAGTTCGACAGAAAAAGGTGAATTTTGATTATGAAGCACAAGATGATCGGGTGGAATATATATCCTAAATTAAAATTCAAGTGATAGAGTTTTATTTTTTTACCATGGAGCAAACAGTTAATGCCTTGGAATTCAGATTTAATTTAATGAGTACTCACAGTAATTGTTTTCAATTTCTGTACAATATATATGATTTAAGAGATATCCTTAAAACTTTAATTAATTAAAAACTGTCAAAATTTAGAAATGATGTTGACCGATAGAGAATCAGTGGATATAAATGCGCTTGAACCAGTAGATGAGATAGTGTCAGTTTTAAATTTATTAGGCAAAAAAAGAAACCCTAGTTGAAGTTTTAAAATTTGTTTCAGTTTTAGAATTTGCTCCAAATCTTGCTATTGCATTAAGAATTTTACTTTCTTTGCCAGTAAGTTTGGCAAGTGTAAAAAAGAGTTTTTCAAAATTAAAATTAATAAAAAAATTTATTACAGTTCACAACTTTTCAAGATAGATTAGATGGCTTAGCTACATAGGGTATCAAAAGTTTTCAGAAATAAAAGTCAGAAAAAAACACTGGTACTTTTTATGTTTTAGTTTTTAATAAATATTTATATATGTATTGTTAGCTCCCTTTTTCTTCGTAAGGAATATTCAAGTTTTATAGGTGTGTATTTATGAACAAATTTTATCTTTTTTAATAATAATTTTTTTACTTTGGGGAGAGGAGCGGCATTTTTCATTTCTGTCCGGGGCGGCAAATTTGCTAGAGCCAAGGTGAGGGATATTTGGGGAATTTCAGCTGTGTCCTCTGGTAAACATCTTCCAATAATATTTGGTCAGTTTGTTTCCAAGTGAAGGGGTGTATACGTGCTCTTTTGTTGAGTTTTGTTGATGTAGAAACCTGGATGGCATGCGATGCAGAAGACTGTGGATTTCAAATGCTAAATGATGCCGAGATTGTGACTTCCGGGCAAGAAGAATCTGACCCTGTCGACGATTTAACGATGAAGATGAGGACAACAACAACAACGAAAGTAGCAAATGCTGGCGCGTTTCTGCTTTACAGACAGCTGTAGAGTGGTACGAACAATAATCAGAGTGCTGTCCTACTCAACTACTGTTGCTGAAGAGAATCAAAGACCTTGCATTTAAAAAACCCACATGTGATGATTTTCAATTTTTGTATAGTGTCTAGTATCATATACTGCATGGATTGCATTCAGTTTTCGGTTATCCGAACGGTGTCCGGTCCCAATTGATTCGGATAAATGATGTTCTACTGTATTGAGGAATTTTGCATCAATAGATATTTTTTAAATATCAATTTAAAATGGATCTTTGTATTTATTTATATACGTAAATGTCAACTGTAAATGTATCTGGATATTTTTAATTACTGTTATTCAAATATTCAAGTTTAAAAATATGAATTTATGGAAAAAACCCTCATTTATGTGGACGGCATCTAGGGGAAGGTTCGATTTTAATGTTAAAATAAGCACGCAGAGTTAAAATAACTTAATTTATTAATAACACAACTAAAACATTTACTATTTACAAGGGGTTTTAAATAATTCGAGATAGCACCATACTAATTCCGAAAACACGTACTCTTTCTCAAAACAACGGAGAGAGCGATTTCCTCTGACCTGCCTTCGTTCAAGCTTTGGTGCAACTCCCAGTTTTTCTTTTCTGCCCCCTTTATAAATACATGACCTCATCGTATCGCGCAGCTAAAACTCACGTGGTTTCGATTAGTGGTGTCATCTCTTACAATAAAAATCAAAAGAAGTAAAAGAAAACTTGCACTCCTTTCCTACATTTATGTTCTCTCTAAAGTAAACTGAAATTCAAGCATTTTTTAAAAATTCAAATATAATTTGGTGTACCTTAACAATACGTAAGATGCCCCAAACAACTGATTTGAAATTTAAAAAAACTAATGGATTTGAATTAGTTTTTTTTCTTTGTTATTTTTATCAAAGTGTAAGAATTTTTTTCGAATAATTTAATGCACAAATGTTTAAAAATGATTCATTTTTAGTGGTTGGAAAGCTTAAAAGGTTTTAAATTTTGAAGCGTTCGAGTTTTTTATTAATTTTTTTTGACACTTTATAATGAAATAATCATGTTTTAAAAACTAAAAGCATTGGTTAAGAGAAGAAAAATGAAGCAATAAAAAAATATAGTTATAGATATTATATAGAGAGATATATATTATAAAAATTTAATTCTTCATTTGATCATTTTAAGGGCAGTTGGAAGGCTAAAAAAAAAAAAATTTTTTTTTTTGTCAATTTCAGATTTTTGCATTTTTAAATTCTTTAACTCATTACCTTTCAAAAAATACCTTATTTTAATTTCTAGCACAATTAGAAGTGCTAAAATTTTGTTTTTAAAGAATCATCTAAACGCACGTCACCGATTTAAATGGACAGAAAAAAGGTAAACATTGCACTTCCTCTTTGGCCAGCTAGAAGTTTGACGTCATTTTTAAAATTTCTTTCGTCATGCTAGCTGCCAAGCCTCAGTTATTTTTCTGTCTAAGAACGACTTCAGAGATACAACTAATTATACGTTGTTTACATTTGTATTTTGGTAAAAAATCGTTCGTTCAAACGCTGTTTGTTTTGCTCAAGTTGTGTTTATAGTAATTAGACCTGCTTAGCTCTTTACGACGCTATTATTTTGATTTTAAATATTATTTTGTTATATTTAAAATGCCTAGATCTAGCAGCAAAGTTTTTAAAAAAAGGCGAGGTAATTTTAATCAAGGCAGAAGAAGTAATTCCGAATCAACAGTGACAAGTGATTCTGTACCACAGCAGTCTTCTGCTTCTAATAGTAATGTTTTTGCTTCAGAAAAAAAACTTAGCAATTTAAATAACTCATACAAAAGTGAGTTTAATAGTGGATTTTAAACTGCTATTGTGGATTTAAATATTTTAGCTGGTATATTTTCTGAGGCTGTCAAATGTTTACAGTGTGGAGCAACAGGACTTAACCTTTCCTGTGAAGAAAATTGTTCAGGTGGAGCTGTTGAACGTGATATACTCTGTGATTTTTGCAGTTATAACTACAAGTTTTGTTCCTCCAAGCAGTGCAAAGCTGAAATTGGGAAACCCAGCACCTACGAAATAAACACCAGGTTTGTTTATGCAATGAGATGCATAGGGAAAGGTGCAGAAGCTGCACGAATATTTTGCGGAATCATGAACTTACCACCCCCACCGACAAAGTTCTCAAAATATAATAAAATGCTGTTAGGTGCAACCAAGGATGTGTGTGATGCAACGATGAAAGATGCCGTAGAAGAAGCAGTGCAAGAAAATCAGAATATGGAACATGGTAGAAGAGAGGATATTCCTCCATGAATGGTGTCGTGACATTTACGAGTGTGGACACGGGAAAAGTAATTGACACTCAAATATTATCAAAACATTGTGTTTGCAAAGACAAAAAGAAACACGGACCATTCTGCAAGAAGAACTTCGACGGGTATAGTGGACGAATGGAAGTCGATGGAGCTCTATCGATATTTCAGCGCTCTGTTCAACGCTATGATGTGCGTTACACGAAATATTTAGGAGATGGAGACTCCAAAGCTTTTGATAACATTGTGAAAAATAAAGTATACGGTGATAAAACTTGGGTGTATAGGCCATGTTATGAAACGGATGGGATCTCGCCTCCGACGTTTCAAAGCAAAAATGAGAGGTAAAAAATTGTCAGATGGCAAGGCATTATGTGGAAAAAATAGATTAACGGAAGCATCTATTGACCAATTGCAAACCTATTATGGCCTTGCCATTCGAAGAAATTTGTCAAGTGTGAAGGATATGCGACAAGCTATTATATGGGCAATATTTCTTCACAAAATATCAACGGATGAAAATCCACAACATGGATTTTGTCCATCAGGTCCTGTTACGTGGTGCCGTTATAAGAAGGCACAATTGGAAAATAAAGTTTACCTCCACAAACATAAACTTCCAGTTGCTGTTGTGGAAGCCATTAGGCCTATTTTTAGGGATCTTTCTGATTCAGAGTTACTGAAAAAATGCTTAAATGGGAACACGCAGAATCCAAATGAAAGCATTAATAATGTTATTTGGTCTCGTGTCCCCAAAAAGACATTCGTGCACTTAGAAACACTTTCCTTTGGTACATATGATGCTATTGCATCCTTTAATAAAGGGAATGCAACAAAGTTGGATATTTTGAAAAGACTAAACATAGAGCCTGGATATTATGCGACATGCTGCATGTAACGTCTCGATAAAGAGAGGATTACAAGGGCAAGATATGCCAATTTACAAAAAACTAAAGAGGTCAGAAAGATAAAAAGACTTAAAAGAATAATACAAGCGGGTGAATTTTCAAAAAATGCTGAAAATCTGGAATATGGAGCTGAAATGTTTTGATAAGGTGAGTTTTTTTTATAAAAATGTGTTTTTCTCAAAATGTCATTTTTGAAGGTTCGATGTACCTTTTCTCAGAAAGTATACATTTTATGTCCACAAAATTTATATGGCACATTATTTGTATGTTCTAGTATTTACTGGAATGAGCTTTTAACAAAATTTTGTATATATTTTTTTTGTCGAAAAATTTTGTTTTCTCAAAATACATCAAATAAAAAATTTTTAAAAAAAACTAATGAAAATTTTAAAAATAGCTCATTTCAGTGTAATACTAAATCTATGTTTAACTTGTAAAAAAATTTTGGGGGTTGTATTTACAACAGATATTTAGAAAAATAACATCGAAAAAGGCCTTTTTAACATTATCTGTATAGGGTGTTCCGATACCTCTTAAGGCAAAGAAAAAAATATGAATTAACCAAGCAAAGAGAATTTTCCTTTTAAAGTAATTTGTCCGTCTATATAAAATAGCAGATTACTGTCCAACGTCCCAACTTATTAAAACTTCAAAATAATATAAAATCAGAAGTGATATTTTAAGAAGTGAAGAAGATATTTTATTTATGCGTTGGAGACTTTTCAAAACTTGAAAAAAATGGTTATATCGCGAAAACTACAAAAAGAATTCATTTAATTCAAACGCAATAATATCTCAAATCAAGTTAACTTACGAACACTAACTTATAGTTCGTTCACTAAGGGGTCTAAAGAAATTCTTCCCAGCTTTTTTACGATTGCTCCAGGGTCAGAACAGGGGGTTCCCTGCGAGCCATAAAACTTCCTGTCAGTGTCCATTGTGTCGTCGCAACCCTCCCTAATGATCTTTCATGATGTTAAAACTTTAAAGGGGGGGGGGCGAAGGATTTCGGAAAAACACGGCTCACACACTTTTGAAATACTCTCTTAAAGTCAAGAAAAATCGTGTGGAGTGTTTTCGAAACATCTCTAATCTTTCGGGAAAACCTGTGCATAACGTTTAGAGAGTTAAATACTTTAGAAAAGTTTCCTTCTATTTTAAATCTCGCTGATAAAAAGGTTTTATTTTTTTAAATATATAATTTCAACAATCTAAATTAAGAAAAAACTGAATATGCAGCTTTTTTCTTCTCAATGTGTACTATAATTTTTTACATATAAATTCAATTACATATTTTATATTTTTGTTGTTGTAATTGCTCTTAAATTTATTTTGTATACCTATATATTTTATTCTAAATTGGTTTTATTGTGTTTCATTTTATTAGCTATTACTTATAAACTAATAACTGTATCTTAATATCTTTATATATAATTATAATCTTAATATATACGAGGGTCACTGAAATTTTTGAGATACACACCTAGGTTTTTAAAGTTATAATTACAAAATTTTAGGAGTGTTCAAAGAAGTTTCTTCCAGCATCAATGAACTTTTGTAGACGAATTTTCCATAGATTAAATGCCTCAAACCATTCCTTTCTTGGAATTGATGAAAAAATGCATTTATAGCCACATCAATCTCTTCTTCTGAATGAACACGACGTCCACATAAGTTCTTCAGATTAAAAAATAACCAAAAGTCACACGTAGCTAGATCCGGAGAATAAGGTGAAGGATCTATCGCTTTAATTTGTTTTTGCTTATGAAACTCAAGAATTATTGGTCCCCTAACATTCACTTCTTGGAGAATTTCTGGAAGACATTTAGTGGTACACCAGTTTGCTGTTACTGTTTTCTTTCCTTCCAACTTGATGGCTTGGACCAATCCCGTACTTCTGAAGAAAACGGCATACATTACTTTTTTCATTGCTCGTTGTCTTTTCACCATTGTCGGCTTGGGATCATCTTCCAAGACTCTTACTTTACTTTCTTGACATGTTGGAATGTCAAAAAAAAAAAAGGTATGTACGTTTCTCATCCCCCATTATAATTTTAGAAATGATGCGGCAGCCACCATCTTTTAGCAATTTTTGGGTTTCTTTACTGATTCTGACACACTCCTCTTTTTGGTGCTCAGTTAGATTAGGGAGAACCCAACAGCAAACTACTTTTTTCATATATAATTCTTCAAGAATAATTTTGTGTATGGTTGCAGATCCAATGTTAAGTTCTTTCTGTATCATTTGGTAGGTACAGTGATTATCATCCATTAACATTTTTTGTATGGCAGACACATTATCTGGGATTATTGACGACCATGGCCTTGTGTGTTCTTTATCCTGAAGAGAATTGAGACCTCTGCAAAATTCTTTAAACCATGAGAATATAGTAACACAACATGGAGATTCATCCCCAAATGTTAATTGCAGCTGTTGAAAGCATTTCTCTTGATTTAATCCTGCTTTTAAATCACAAAAAACATAGCACGATAATGTTCTTGCGTCAACTCCTTTTTCTGCTCTTTCTGAAATTTTTTTTTCACTAAGCATCTTGAAGTAAGTCAGTAAAAAATCGTCTGATTTGTTAAAATACTTTATATTTTCAAATTAAATCACTAATTTGTATTTGTAACTTCTCGTCTGAGCGTATATCAAAAATTTCAGAGTTACCCTCGTATATAATTACACAAAATTCTGTTAATTTTTATTTGTTCTGTTATTAATGTTTCATATTGTTTAAACAAGCTGTTACAAATCTTTTATAATTTTACTGTGTTGACATTTTGGGTTACGTTGCTTTTCCTTATACATGTGTTTTTGTTTATTTTCAGCTAACACCCTTGCAGATGTGTTTAAAGGTTGTATTTCTTTAGAAGGTAATCTTTTCTTGGATAGTTTAACTATGCATGTATTTCTAAAAGTCATTTAGGTAGTTTGGTGGGTTTAATTTTGTATGAAGGTTAATATATCTACTACATAATATAACTTTCAAAATGCTTATGAAATCTATATCATGTAGAGCAGGGGTGGGCAGACCTTTCCAGGGTACGGGCTACTTCTAATTTTTTCAAGGTGTTGCGGTACAACTCAGTATCAATGCCCCACACAAAGGAAGGAGGGAGGGTCCACGGGTCCGGACCCTCCTCCAGAGCTCATGGTTTTTTCGATCAATTATAATCCCATGTATATAGTGCGCCAAAATTTTATGAAGTAGTTGTTATTAATAATTTTTTTATTAATTAATATTAATTATGTATTTATTCAATAATTTATTTCTTACTCTTCTTTGTTCCCGATAATCTACAAAATGAAAAAAACATTATGTTTGGCAGCGTATTAGGGTAGGATATAAGAATGGTAGACATTCGACCCTCGACCACCGCACCGCGCCCCCTTTGAAAAATTCAAGAGTGCGCCCACTGCCCAGGATCGTAGGTATGGTGAGATAAGAAAAAGGTCTTACAATATTTATTAAAACTTAATAATAAATACAGAATATGTACTTACCTACGTAAATGAAATGAAAAACTCACTTTTTTTGAAACCGCGTTTAAAGCAAAACGAAAAATACAAACATAATAATAGCCCCAAATGTAATAATATCTAATGATGCATTTATTTTCAAACAATTCAAAATACATTAAAAATAAGACATTTCCATCTAAAGTTAGTTCTCGTAATTATAGTCAGTAAAAGACTTAGTCTGTGTACTGTCAACCACAAACAATCTTGAATATTTCCGTATACAATTACTAACGACTTATCTTCAGGCGGTCACTCCAAATTGTCTTGGAGGTCCACCGGTCGGTCGCGATCGACGTAATGCCCACCCCGGATGTAGAGGATATATTGTGTCCTTTTGAAA
>BMAO01006338.1:0-87198 GCA_019973975.1 Trichonephila clavata | reverse complement strand
TGCTTATCAGATAAACAGTTCATACATAATTTTTGTTTGTTAACAAATTGTTCACGCTTTTTAACAGACATTTCTTTAAATTTATGACATTTGAATACAAGATGATTCGTTTTACAACAAGAGCATTTTAAATTATTGTTAAATTTCGTTTTAATATAAGGTTTTTCATGAGTAACACTTTCATTATAAAGCTCTAAATATGTACATCTGTTATTTAAAAATTCTATACATACTTCAAATGTAGGAAAATCAATATTGTTTGAACTCTAAAATAAAAATTTCACCTGTAGAATTATCACACACATTTTGAAGAAGAATATGCAAAATACAGGAAACCACCAGATGGCGTGGATAGTACGTCACAATGACGAGAGTGTAAGAGAGGGGTATATAAGAAATGGTGGCAAAGAAGTAAAATTGTTCACAAGCGCTTTAAAAGCCTTTCAGTGCAATAACCGCTTTGTTATGGCACAAAGGAAGCATTTGGATGATTTTTTACGTGGTAGAATTATCGGACGACTGGAATGTGGACGTACCCAGCTGGAAGTATCCTAGGAACTTGGAATAGCCCAGAGTGTCATCTCCAGGCTTTGGCAACGATTCCAAGATGATGGTAATGTGAGTAGATGTTACAGCGCAGGTCGCCCCCGAGTTACAACGCCGAATGAGGACCGGTATTTGGCAGTTACTGCCAAAAGAAACAGACGGAGCACAGCATCAGACCTATCTCGTCAGCTCTCTTCAGCTACCGGTACGACAGTTTCAAGGCAGACCGTGTACAGACGCTTAGGGCACATTGGTCTATATGCTCGTAGGCCTGTCAGATGTGTTCCCCTTACCGCAACTCACTGTCACCTGCGATTAACCTGGAGTAAAGAGCATGCATTGTGGACACCGCAACAGTGGTCTTGTGTGATGTTTTCCGACGAGTCCAGGTTTAGTTTGCAGTCTGATTCTCGCCGGACTTTCATATGGAGAGCGCCAGGTACCCGTTACCACCAAGAGAACACCATTGAACGACACCGTTACGGTGGTGCAGGATGGCTCGTTTGGGGAGGAATTATTCTTGGTTCCAGAACTGACCTGCATGTTCAGAGTGTAACGATGACAGGCCACATCTATCGGGATGTCATTCTGAAACAACATGTACGTTTGTTTCGGGGCGCCATGGGTGCTGAATTTCTGTTTATGGATGACAACGCCTGTCCTCACTGTGCAAACATTGTAGACGAATGCCTTCAATCGGAGGATATCACCCGTATGGATTGGCCAGCATACTCACCGGACTTGAATCCAATAGAGCATGTGTGGGATATGCTTGACCGTCGAATTGCAGCCCGTCAACCCCCTCCCACCTGTCTAACGGAACTTCGGAGGGCATTGTTTGATGAGTGGTGTAATATTCCCCAAGATCAGATTGATAATTTGATACTCAGCATGCGTAGGCGTTGTAAGGCCTGTATTGCATCGTCCGGGAGACATACTCCTTATTAACCATCATACTAACCATGTTATACTGTTTTTGTAAATAGGTTCTTTTTTTGAAATTTGCTTCAGGGAGTAAAAATCGCAATTTTTATTAATTATGTCAAACATATAGCATCTTTTTTACTCTTAACCTTTTGTTTAATAAATAGACTTTACAAATAAGTCAAATTTGTTTTGTTTCTGTCTCTTTCTTTGCCTGAACTTCATTATCCTTAATTTATGGACATGAGTGTACATACGCTTAGTTAATTCTTGTACAATATACTTTTCATTCATTTTTTAAGTTGTGTTTCTTGAAATCTGGTTTAAATCTTCTAGCTTTGTTTGTGATATAATTTAGTATTATCAATTTTATTATGCTATGTATTTTTTTCTGTTTATGATACTATATATATATTTGGAAAAGTTGGTAGCGGCACGCATAAAGTTTTTTTTGTCAGATAGTGGCACTCTTCTCAAAAAGGTTGGCTACCCCTGATATATATAGATGGAATAACTGAAATTCAGACTGCTGCTAAAACGATTTGCGCTTTTCTGAAAAATAAACTTATCAGTGAAACACTTTCCTTCACAACATCAAAGTCCTCGAGTTGTGCTTCAGAGTGCGACATAAAATTAAAATCAAATCAAAATCTTCGTTCCCAACATCAGAGTGGAAGAAAAGGGGAAAATATTCAAATGCTGGAGCTATTAAAAGCTTGGCAAAAAACTCAGTGGTAAACGTGTTTCGAGTTCATCTGTAATCTTATCCAAAGTATTTCAAAAATCTTACGAAGAATTGCTGAAGGTGACTCACACACACTGTTTAAAATGTACAAATGAAGGAAAAGATTTGATCTCTCGTTACAATCATAAAACAAATATTTCTTTATTTGTACCAGAGGTGGCCAACCTTTTTGGGAAGAGTGCCACTTTCTGATAAAAAAAAATTATGCGTGCCACTTTCAACTTTACCAACAAATACAAAAGATGAAAATGTGAAAAAAATTTACTTATAGGCTTGTTATATGTAATTTTTAAGCAAATAGTTAATTTTTTTATGCAAGTGGAAGTTTGAATATAATTTAATAAATGAGACACAAGAGTACACAAACCTAGCTTTTAATGTTAAAAAGTTTTTACAGGTTCAATCACTTAGGTTAGGTATAAAATAAAAATGAATAATTTTAAACATTTAATTCTAAATAATTATTTAACAGTCAGTATTTTGTTGATGAGGTTTCTGAATTTATAGTTTTCCCCCCCTCGTCATCTATCTATGTTAGGATTAGTCCTGGAAAATGCTAACAAAATTAAGTTCTTTTAGGTGTGTATTGATTAATTTTGAGCGATATTTTGATTTAATTATGTTCATAATAGAAAATACTTAAACACACACATATTGATCCAAATCTACAACAATATCTGACAGCCAAATCGTGTACATTTGGAAAATTGCTTGTTGGTGCACAACATTCCAAAATTTAACATAATTCATATCCCTAATAATAATGTATTAAAGTAATGTATTTAAAATAAATTTTAAATGTATTTAAAATAAATTTTGATGGGTATTTTTTTTTGTCTGAGACAACCGCATTTTAATAAAACTGTAAAAAATTGGTATCTATTAGTATATTTCAAGAATTTAAATTTTTCAATAAGTCTTCGCGTGCCACTGTTACAAGTCAGCCGTGCCACAGTATGGCACGTGTGCGGCGGGTTGGCCACCCCTGATTTATACAAAGGCCAGACATTTGGCCTCTAGACCATTAGTCTCGATCTAGCTTCCCAATATTTAAGAATAATAAAGACAACAATGCAGTGCATTTGTCAATATGGCCCTTATCCATGGACTCTTCCAGAGTTTTAAATACAGACTGTGAAGTGTCCTTTAGTCGAATTTTAAAAAGACGGACATTCAAATAATCGTGCTCACTCAAAAGACGAAATAACGCCGCGGCTACTGGATGAGAAAAATCTGGAATGACTGGCTTTGAACTATAGACACTCCCAAACCTTTCCCTTAGCTTCATTTGATAGATAGGAGGCACAAACCTCTTCTTAAATTCTAATTTAATTAGGAGTTTTGCAGAAAAAAATTTGGTTTCGTAATTTATAGAAAATAATGACATTCTTCGTAATGCAGTGTTATTTTATCCTCGGTTTAAACATGTTTGAAGAAAGAATTCAGATAACATTAAAAAAAAACCCGACGAAAATGTCTGATTATAAAAAGTACCCAGAAGAAAAATCATTCGAATTCTAAATCCCCTTCAATTAATCACGAAGAAAATAAAAATTCTATATGAGATATTTTTCATAACAAAGCTTCAAAAATTTTCAAGCCAATATATTTTAAATGATTCGAAAATTATAAAAGAAGTGGTCCTAATAGCCTAGTAGTTATGGTCAAGAAGGGGTCAGCCTGTCCCGGATCGAGTCCTGGTGCCACTGAAAACCCGCCGTGTGGAGGGGCTCACAAAGTCTTCTGGTTGGTGTGGTGTAGTAGTTTGGAGAGGAGGGTGTCACCTAAGGTGTCGTTGTCGTCACTTGACCGAGATTCAAAATTACGGTCTGTCGCTAGTAGTTTTCGCGTTGCTTAATAGTACGATATTAATAAACACTTACAGTTATAAACGAAACAAAAAACTATATAAAGAAAAGATACTGCTACCAAGAAGTGAAAATTCTTGGAAATTGTGAAAAAGGAGATATAGATTTAAATATGACCAAAATATTTCGAGAACAATTTCTTATAAAGACTAGTTCCTTGTGAAAAGATTTTTTTAAAAAAATACAGTAGAACGTCGTTTATCCGAACGTTTATTATCCGGAGCGTCAAATATCCGAACCAAAGTTCGGATACCTTTTTGAGCAGCGCAATGCTCAACATTTGTTTCCTGTGAGACCAAAAGTGACGGGAAAACCCAAGGTGAGGGATATTTGGGGAATTTCAACTGTGTGATTTGGTAAAGCATCTGCGAAGAATATTTGCTCAGCTTGTTTCCAAGTGAAGGGGTGTAAACGGGCTCTTTTGTTGATGTAGAAAACTGGATGGCATGCGATGCAGAAGACTGTATTTCAAATGCTAAATGATGCCGAGATTGTGACTTCCGTGCAAGAAGAATCCGACCCTGTCGACGATGAAACGGATGAAGACGAGGACAACAACAACGAAAGTAGCAAATGCTGGCGCGTTTCTGCTTTACAGACAGCTATAGAGTGGTACGAACAACAATCAGAGTGCTGTCCTACTTTAACTACTGCTGCTGAAAAGAATCAGAGACCTTGCATTGAAAAAACGAAGGTTTACAATGGTACAGCGAAAAATAAGTGATTATTTTCCCCAATCAATGTAAAATTGCGACATTTTGCATCTATTTTGCTTTCTCTTCAAGCACGTTTCCCGCATGTGATGATTTTCAATATTTGTATAGTGTCCAGTGTATCATATACTGCATGGATCGCATTCGGTTTTCGGTTATTCGAACAATCGCGTATCCGAACGATGTCCGGTCCCAATTGATTCAGATAAACGACGTTCTACTGTAAGGGCAAATTCTTTTGAAAATGAAGCGGTTATAGCTCATAATTGAAAAATTAATGAAAGTTGTCGAACGTCTTCGATTTTGTAAGCAAAAACACCTTCCTCAAAATAATACGTAGAAATATAACATGTAAAGTGCTAGATAGTTTGCAATTTTTTGCACTTTTACTCCACGAAAAGCCCGAGGGCGAAAAAAGGAACAATTATTTATCAGGTCTTTTTTTTTTTTTTTGTTGGTGTTCTGTTTTTTCCGCCAGTTGTATGTACATCTCGACGTTTCATGCGGCATATTTCGTAACTTATTAAGTGACACCCTGGCACAAACATCAGTAATACGTCATTTATGATCTTGATGTGTTGGCGAAGTGTTCGCTTATACAACTGCTGTTTCAAGTATTCCCACAGAAAATAAAATCCAATGGCCTTGACGAATCTATTCCATACAGTTTTTTCAGTCGATTATTTGATGTTGGATTGTCTACACTACGTACTGCTTTGTTTTCGATATCTTATACGGAGTCATGTTGGGAGAATGAGAGTTATATATTTACATCTATTGGCGAGGCAATTGTAATTTTGAACCATGGTCAAGTGACGAGGAAGACACTTGATCTGGTACCCCTCTCCTAACTTCCACACAAACGGAAGGACGTTTGAGCCTCGACATTTAACGTGCATCAGCCCCTCTGCACTGCGAGTCTTCAGTGGTGCCTGGTCGCATTCATGACATACCGTACATGGCCTTGGCCTCTAGGTCACCGTCGTCATATTGGAACCACGTAGTTTGGAATTGAAGAATGGATGGGCTTTCAACAAAATTGGGTGTTACTTTCTGTAGAGTGAGGGTTTATTAACGCGGCACTCTAAAACGACCCGAGGGCTATTATTGATGTACCTCGTAATTTGGAGCTGAGGTTAAGAGACGAGGACGACAATTGAGCCGGCACCCCACATTCCTAACTTCTACTTCATGCCTCCATAGATTTAAAGTGTATCAACCCCTTTACACGGTGGATCTTCAGGGGCATCATTACTCAGAATCCGTGAGTCGACATATTCCAAATGTTGTGCTCCAGTTAACATCCACTTTCACAACACTGAGCTATAATTAATCGGTTATTGAAAATTTCGCACTAAGTATAATTTACCTATGTACTTGATGCCGAATTTAAGTTTGACTTTCAGGACTTCTTATCGTCTAATAATGTGTATTCTGACGATTGTGCATTTCATTATGTAAAAAACATGTCTTAGTCCTCTATATTACATTTCCGGGGGACGTTGATTTCGCTACTAACTGGTTCAGAATAAAGTTGTAAAAGGGATAATGTCTTTTAGCATCCCTTACCTGTAGGCCTTCAAAAGTTAACCGTATAATGATTAGCCTGTACTTTGTTTAGAATTTTCCAAATGCAGCTTTTTGAGAAATCAGTTTTTACTTATTTCTTTTGTGCTGCTTTACGGATGTGTAAAGTGTATACTAATATATCTTAAGGATGAACTTTCTGCACTAATTTAAGGGTTGTGCCGTGGCACCAGTCTTAATTTAAGTGTTGCTTCTGTCAAATCATGCTGTTCGAGCCTTTCAGCCACTTTAGATCCAGTATGTGAAAAGCCTGATGCACGTTAAATCTTCCAGGACTCAGTCCTTACGTTGGTGTAGGGTGAAAGCTTGGAGAATGTGGTTCCGTCTCAGGTGTCGCCCTCATCACTTGAGCGTGGCTACAAATTACGCGAGCTTTGGCCAATAGCCCTCATGTTGCTTTCGTTGTACGATGTTAATAAACAATCAGTTAAATGTTGTGCCTTATCGAGTTCGACTAGCCACAAGACCGGTCTCCCTTAAACGGTTCGCATTTCGAATGGTCTCCCGTGATAGATACTGACTTCCAAGAAAATGTTCTTGATACAACTGCGATGCTGTTTGTGCCTTGCGTCCACATTTACTGTAAATTAAAGTAATATCGCAATACTTATAATTTGAAAATTTCTCTATGAATATGAGTTTTAATTTGATGTCCCATGGAACTAACGTGTTTTTGTGGTCCTTGTCGAACAGTTCTGATGTTCTTCACGAATTTGTATAACACGCAAATTTCGTATATTAAAACAAGTTGAGTTCAGTTGTTTCGTCCCGAGGAAAGTGTTTGGATGATCGGCAAGCAGTATATAGATCGGTTTTTGAATAAAGTACGCTTCCTTGGAATTTGAACCATAGCTCTTTCAAACAAGAATCACTCACCGTACCATTGAACAACGACGTTGATCGAAAATATTTTACGTCACGTATTCGGGAAATCACGAACAATAAACGCATTGGCAGGTTCCAGTCCTGGTGTCACTGACCCCCCCCCCCCCGAATAGAGAGACTGATACACACTAAATCTGTCGAGGATGAAAGTCTTCCTTCTGGCATAGAATGAAAGTTTGGGGAATGGGATGCCAGCTCTGGTGTCATCCTTGTCATTTGACAGACTCAAAATTACGAGGTCCGTTGCTTTAGAATGCGACGTGTGGAAAATCAACTGAGCGCAAGGTTCTTTTCATACTAAATAAGGACGTTTTATAGCACTGTAATTAACTTCTGTAATAATGTTTAAATCTACCATTTTAGAGATAGGAACGTTAATAGAGTTTGCAGTTTGCCGACACGCGGCCTTGTAACTAATGTAGTCTTGTAGCGCTTAGCCACTTTACTGTACCTAGACCATAGGTTCTCAACGTGGGCGATAACGCCCCCTTGTGGGCGTTTGAGGCTTTCAGGGGGGGCGTTGAGATGGCACGAAGGGGCTCGGGCAGATTAACCAAAAACGACTAAAAAAACACGCTGATTATGTACTAACAAAAGTAAAGTTTAATATTGTTGACCTTATGTTGATTGTATGTATTTAAATCATTCCTATATCACATGTACGAAAATTCACATATTTCGATAGTATGGGAAGTGGATGAAAAACTTAAAAAAGATTACATTGCATTCAGACGTACATTAAATTGAATGATATACTGCATTTTAATTTCTGTAGTGCACGTGTTGTCTTTGTCTGTGAGCAGTAGGAAACATGTTTCGCCCACTGCATTTCATTACGTATATTATCCAAGAAACAAAATTAAATATGTTAATCAGGAATTATAACATGATTCTTTAAAGGCTGAAACTGTCAATTTATATTTATTTTGAAAGCAATAGTTTATTATGAATTACTTCGTATCATCAAAACCTCTGCCTGTCTTTATTACAGGTAATCTAAAAATATTTTATTCCACTCTTTTAAATGAAGAAAAAATTCAGTAGCGTTTCAATTCCAAAAGAATCCTACCTATGACTAAAATATATAATATTACACATTTAAATATATTTGTGGCAATAGATATTTCAGATTCGCAAGTAAAAAAACTGGGACTTTAGAAAAAAAAATGAAATTTAAAAAATATATTCTTTTAATAATAGGATATTTTTTAAAACTTAACTCTTGTTTTCACCATGTATTATGTACACTCTTATTTCTCAAGAGTGGGAGGGGGCGGGGTATAGAAATATTCACTAGAAAAGGGGGCTATATCGAAATATTTATTAGAAAAGGGGCTATATCGAAATATTTATTAGAAAAGGGGGCTATATCGAAATATTTATTAGAAAAGGGGCGGCAGTTTAAAAAAGGTTGGGAACCTATGACCTCGACACATCGTTTATAGCTATTGCCGTTCTCGAGTTGAGATGAAAGGGACATGACTTTGTTGGGCACGCTGTGTATATATATATATATATGAAAGTATGATTTTTTCTTGTTTATATCAATTCTAATTCTTGTTGGTTTTTACATAAACGAATTTTTTTTTTATTTTGAATATGAATATACTATTAATACTCATATTGAGCTATTTCCGAAAATGCTTTATTTTCTCTGTTTGCTTTAAAATTAGAAAATACTGTTCTGTTTTTGGTATTAATTAAAAAAATGTTGGTATTAATTTAAATAATGCAATTCTTTTAAAGCTAAACCGGAAGGATTTTTTCTCGGACATGGACAGGGGTCTATGTATGTTGCAATCCTGTAGTGTTAAATTGTTTTGAATACATTAAGATTTGTTTAAGGAATGAAAAAGAACAGATTAAATAACAGCCCTTTAAAAACGAAAAGGGGTAGTTAAGAACAGTTAATCAAAAATAACAGAATTTCCAGAATTAAGACAGAAGAATCGAAAAGAACATTGTAATGTAATTGCATTGTATTTCTGGATTAGGATTCGAGAGATGTCTCTTTTGCGTTGGCAATAAAGTAAATTGTAGTTATAATGTCTCAGCGAAATGGAGATGTTTATTCGACAACTCACGAGTGGCCGCGGTAGCCAAGTAGTCGAGGTATCGGATCATGGCTAGCGTGTCATGAGTTCGAGCCCAGTACCACTGAAGACCCGCCGTGTAGGGGAGCGATGCACGTTAAATCTGTCGAGAGCTCAAACGTCCTTCCGTTTGTGTGGTGTGGTAGATAGTAGAGGGGTGCCAGCTCATGTGTCGTTCTCGTCACTAGACCATAGTTCAAAATTACGAAGTCCGTCGCCAAAAGCCCTCGTGTTTCTGAACAGTGCGACGTTAATATTTAATCAATCAATCGACAACTTACTCAAACGAAACAATTTATAAATCTGAAAATGGCCAAACATTGCTATCATTAATAAATCAATATATAGTAGGAAACCGATTTGTTTGTGATCACATTAAAAACAATAAAATACATTTGTGTAGTTTTGGCTTTGTAAACGGGAGTTTAAAACTTTTCCCCTCCCAACAAGATGGTAGGATAAAACAAACAAGTGACTTAAGCCGTAGAAAATGATACGAATTAAACCAAAATATTTACAATTGTCATAAAAAAACAATGCTGACTTCTAATTCGATGTTTGATTATTTTCGAAATTTATATATATTATTTATATATATATATATTATATATGTTTATATATATATACATATATGTTTTCTCTTATTTGCAACAAAATATTGATATGTTAATAGGATGGCCATCATTTTTGCTCAAGGTAGTGTATTGACAATACATACAGTCGCTCCAAGCCAAACTCGGACACTATAGAAAAAATCTTGTTTTGTAAAAATACTTTGACTAAAAGGAATTCAAAAAAAGTAAAGATGGTTTTCTAATAGTGAATTTGTTGCTCTATTAAATACAAACCAAATAACGCTAATTCATAAATTATAATGACAAATTTTTAGAGATAAAAATAAAATTGCGGAAGAAAGAGAGCGCAAGCCAAACTCGGACATCTGACAATAAAGCGCCAAATAATTGCAACCCTGAGCGAAAATTGTAGACAACTTCATGAAAAACATTGTAGTTGTTCAACGGAATTCTCGATTTGATGTTTTTTCATTTATTGCAGAAAAAAACTTAATTTATTGAAAATGTCAATGCAAAGGGGCCAAACGAGCATAGAGTTAAGGAAATTGATTATTAAGCACACTGAAGATGGAAAGTCTGTGTGAGAAATATTGGAGATTGTCAAAAGAAGTCATTCCATGGTTCATGACATCATAAAACGCTACAAAACCAATAATCAGGTGGAAAATAAGCATAAAAAAGCCCATAAGATTTTCACCGAAGCAGATGAGCGATATTTAGTGAGAAAAGTGAAAGTAAATCCCTTCCTTAGCGCTCCAAAGCCAGCAATTATTGCTGAAAATGAATTAGGGAAAAAAGCTAGTCCATCAACAATTAGAAATGTGCTCCATAAGAAAAATCTCACTGAAAGAAAAGCCAGACAAAAGCCTTTCATAAGTAAGCGAATTCAAAAAGTAAGACGTGAATTCGCAGAGCATGAAAACAAGGATTTTTCTTACTGGAAACAAGTATTATTCACTGACGAGAGCAAATTCAATATATTTGGATCAGATGGCAAGCCATATGTTTGGAGAAAATCGAATGAGGAATTGCGTAGACAAAACTTGAAACCAACTGTGAAGCATGGTGGCGAATCAGTAATGGTCTGGGGATCATTTTCAGCTTCTGGCCCAGGAACTTTGCATTTCATTGAAGGGAGAATGGATCAGAATGTTTACATTGACATTTTAAAAACAAATTTGCCACTATGTGTGCAAAAACTTTCGCTTGGAATAATTGGAGATTTTATCAGGATGATGATCCCAAGCATAAAGCTTATAGAGTGCGTTTCTGGCTCCTATATAATTGTCCTCACGTCGTGGAAACACCACCCCAAAGCCCAGACATAAATCCCATCCAGAATTTGTGGGATCATCTTAACAAAAAAGTCCGGGAACACGCTGTTTCAAGTAAAACTGAGTTGAAAAGAGTATTATTGCAAGAATGGGACAATATTCAGCTTAACTTTTGTGAAAAATTGGTGCAATCTATGCCTAAACGCCTTAAAATGGTTATAAAAAACAAAGGATTGAATACAAAATATTAATTCATTTGAAATATTAACTAGTTTTAAAAATCTTCTTAGCCGTTCGAGTTTGGATTGTGCGTTAATTTTTGTTTTGTTTTTTACCATAATTTCTGGTTACAGTGTAATAATTTATATGTTTTGATATCTGTTTTTAATACTGCAATAAATATATTATTGAAAATGCATTTAATTATTTTGCTAACTATTTTTATTTAAAATTTTTTTACTTAAGTAGTAGATTTTCTTTGATGTCCGAGTTTGGCTTGGAGCGACTGTATTAATATATTATGTTTATTGATATTAAAAATTTAAAAATGTGTGCTTCATATTGTATTGGTTTTATTGAAACATTTCATCAAGTAAGCAATTCCTGTGCAGCTTTTGGGATGCATTAATAAATTTTTGAGGTTTAAACATGTCTCAAGTATACGATTCAAAATATTTTTACAGACTCCATTTTCTTTTTCAGATATTTGTATTATGTGTTGCAAACCACATGGCAGAATTGTTATGAAGCATCCATTATTTATAGGAGGTGTATGTCTAGATTGCAAGAAAGCTGCGAAGAAAATTGCAATGGGCAAGACAAGGGTCTGCCGATTTATTACAACTTATTAAATCACAAAACCGTTTTCTTTTATTGTAAATTTTCTAAGTTTAATCATTTAAAAGGGATAAAATATTAAACTGTTAAAATTTAAAGATGCAACACTTTTATCTTTTTTTTTAGGTTACTATGTCTCATACTAGTACAGTGTGTGTAGTAAAAGTTATATAAAGATTTTTATCTTTATAATTAGAGGAAGAAAAATCTTAATATTTGTTTATTGTGTTCTCTTTTCTTTGAAATATTTATTGATTTAAAAAAGGGGGAGGGGGAATGATCATTGTTAATTAAAAATTTAGCATCTGAATTTTCATTTACATTGTGCTTCTGATTTGGCACATTTAGAAATAACGATTCTTTATTAATGATTTATTTCCCCCCTTAAATATAAGATTTTCTGAAATGAAAAACAAGATTGGTGCACTAATCATACTGTATTCCTTTTGTGACGTCGTCACAATGGAGAAAGCGCCTCTATTCATAAACATTTCCACAGCTGGAGAAAACGTGTTTTTAGTTGCATTGTGTTGTATCAGACAGCTGGACCGTCGGCGTCGGTGTGTCTGGGGGACACTGTGGACCGGGCATCACTGCATTATTTTCTATTCATGGGCAGTGATTGTACGTCTTGAATGCTGGCGCCTCTGCAGGCGGCGGCGAGGTGTTTGAAGTGCCAGATGTCAACCGGGCCCTTGTCGCCGGGAACCTTTGAGAGGGACCGGACTTTTGTCATCTCGGCACGAATGGATGACGTGCAAGACCGTTGGTGCCGGGTGCAAAACCCTGAGGTCGGCCAATGGGGATTGATGAGGGGCGTGGAGTGAACCCGCCCCTAGCGTTTAAAAGAGAGGACTCCTGATGAACTTCGGACGGACTTCGAAGATAGATTCCGGGTGAGAAGCCTACTGACGAAGGAAGACTCCTGATAGACTCCCACGAGAGATTCTCGGAATTGAACCCTGCGGACGAAGGAAGAGACTCCGGACAGACTCCCACGAGAGATACCCAGGAGAGAGGCCTGCTGACGAAGGAGGGAGCAAAGAGACTCCGGAAAGACGGCTGATAGAATACAACGAGAGATTCTTTAATAATTAGCTTAGCGTACATTTTCAATGTGGAGCCACGACGTTACAGCTAATTAAATTGGTGGCAGCGAGCTGGGATTGGCATTTGGCAAATTAATTAAATGCCCGAATCCTTTTTTATTTAAATTAACTTTTGAGAAAAAAGAAATAACAAAGAGAGAAAATGCCAGCCGTGTGTGCGAGAAAAATAAAAGAACTTTAAACAACGCAAATTTCTCTGAGTTCCTGTGGTGTCTCCATCCTTATCGTTAAAGTGTGTTCCTGTTGCTGGAAAATTCCCGGAGAGCCTGCTGTCCATTTTACTGTATGTGAATCGTCTTGGGTGAATCAACGAAAGAAACAAGCGGAGGAAAGCCGAAAACAGACCCTGATGTCCGTCGGCAGATTTTGAAGGAAGTCAAGAGTATTTACTGCTGTGAATTCCTGTCCAGGTGTGCCATAGATTTTGGCAGTGATGCGAAACAGAAAGGTGAGTCTTTTCTTTGAGATTATACTCGGGGCAGCAATTGATTATGATTATTGTTATGATTAATGTATGTAAAATTTTGGTAGTAAAGAATTTACGTACTAGGTAAAGTTAGCAAACACTAGAAAGAGAGACTAGAAGGATTTTTAAAGTTTTGTATGATGTATAAATGTGCGATTTATTAGTATTGTTGTTTGTGAAATGTAGTTAAGTATATAGTAGTTATACTTGTTTCATTGGTACAGTTACTGTGTAGAGTACTGTATTATTTTTAAGATTTGCGCACATTTGTGAAATATAGTTAAGTATATAGTAGTTATACTTTTTTGTTGATACAGTTACTGTGCAAGTACTGTATTGTTTTTAAGATTGTGCGTTTTTGTGAAATATAGTTAAGTATACAGTAGTTATACTTGTTTCGTTGTACAGTTACTGTGCAGAGTACTGTATTGTTTTTAAGATTTGCGCACATTTGTGAAATATAGTTAAGTATATAGTAGTTATACTTGTTTCGTTGGTACAGTTACTGTGCAGAGTACTGTATTGTTTTTAAGATTGGAGCACATTTGTGAAATATAGTTAAGTATATAGTAGTTATACTTGTTTCGTTGGTACAGTTACTGTGCAGAGTACTGTATTGTTTTTAAGATTTGCGCACATTTGTGAAATATAGTTAAGTATATAGTAGTTATACTTGTTTCGGGGTACAGTTACTGTGTAGAGTACTGTATTGCTTTAAGATTAGTGCGTTTTTGTGAAATATAGTTAAGTATACAGTAGTTATACTTGTTTCATTGGTACAGTTACTGTGGAGAGTACTGTTTTGTTTTAGGATTTTTGTGAATTATAGTTAAGTCTAGGTCTAGTGTATTTCTAGTGTGCGTTGAGTTTTTGTATAATTTTTGTGACAATTAAGCTTAATTTGGTTTTGTGTGTATTAGTGCATCATGGCGTACTTATTAAGGCAAAGAAAAGACGTATTAGTAGAAATGGCGAAAGAAATGGGAGTCGAAGCCGATAATACTTTACCTAAGATAGAAATTAAGAATAGAATTTGTCAGAGTGAATACTATAATGAAGAATTAGTTGAATGTCTGTTGGAGTGTATTTTGGATGAAAAACGTGAACGTGAAAAACTTGAACGTGAAAATAAGGAACGGGAACTTGAACGGGAGTTTGAAGAGCGTAAACTAATGAGGGAACGAGAATTAGAACGATTGAGAATTGTACACCGAGATAAATTACAAAATCAGGAATCTCATCTAAAAGTAGAAGATAAAGTCGAGAATTGCGCACAGGAGAGTTATTTGTCAGGAAATCGGTCGAGGGAAATTAGTGAACCGATTAAAAAGTGTAGGCCGGTAAGTAATCCGGATGTTGATAGAAGTGAAAAAACCGCCATGCCTTCTGAAGTTAGAATTGAAATTTGTGACCCCCCGGTGAAACGCACGTGTGTTAATCCCTTGTCCGAAGTGAGAAGGGTAGGAAAAGAGAAGGATAAGCTGTCTAGGCTTGAGAAAGGGAAAGAAGTCTATAATTTTGGAATTCGTGATTGTGAATGGAAGGTGGGGTCAAGGGTAGTTAAGGAGAGTGTTACAGCTGTGATGACGGTGGCACAGCCAGTAATAAATCATGAGGACATAGGAGTAAGTTCTGGAGGATTGATAGTAGAGGCGGGTTTTACTATCCCTGCAACATTGAGTTGTGATATTAAGAATGATGAAAAGGAGGCTAGTCAACTCTCAGTTGAAAGGGGAGCGGGCCTAACAGTAGGTCATAAAAGTTTTCAAGACCCTACAATAGCTAGTATAAAAGCGGAACAGAGGAAAGGGAAAGAAATTTATGCGTACGCCGTTGTTAGGAAAGATGTCGGAGATAAATCAACAATGCGTTTGATTCCCTCCAATTCAAAGGGTATTGATAAGAATTGGTTAGGGGCTGGTAAAATGACAAGTTCAGAATTTAATTATGAGATAGATTTACCCAGAAAAAGGGATCGTAGTGCAATTTATCGTGTAAATTTGGTAAAACTGTATCGTAGGAGGCCGGAATTTGTAAATTTTGTTACAGAAAATAGCTCGGAGGGAATGGAGAAAGAAACCGAATTCCCCTATCCGGTAAAGCTATTTATGGATTTTGACTTTCGGGGTGTTTTAAGGGAAAGTCAACTGCACTTTAAATTACCGCCGGATAGAATTAACTATTTACGAATGGTCGTTGATAGAAATAAAGAAAGGTTTCCTCCAGATCCCGGGAAGATTTCTTTAATGCAGAGGGATAATCAGTTAATTAGAAGAAAACCTTTTAAAATTAAAATTTTTTGGATATACCTGAGATTGATTAATACTCTGGGAGAGGAGTTTGTGTATCCTAGGGATGTGAGTGTAATCGAGATGGGGCAGTTCAATCGTACACTGTCGGCTGTTAAGTTAAGAAAAGTGAACCGATACCCTTACCCGTATATTAAGTATACGCGTTTGAACCAAGTGACGCGAGCCGAGTTTCATCTTTGGTTAAAAATGGAAGGTCTTGTAAAAATGAATAGCGCGGCCTCGTGGGTCACGGTACTGGATTTGTGGAAGTGGTACTTTCGTCGTTCACTCATGCTGACATATCAGAAGTATGCCACATACGTAATGCCATTTGGCATTTACATTAGGAAAAGGAGGTTTAAGATCGTATGCGCATCTGATTATGGATGTAAATTAACTACTCAGGTTTTGGAACGGTTACCGCAGTTTGCTTTACGTCGATTGGTTAATATAGACATCTTGGCGCAAATTTGGAAAAATCGTGTAAAGCAAATAGACTTGGTATTAGAAGGGTTGAGGAGTGTGAGATCGGAATTCATACCGACCAAAGGTAAATTAGAGCAGTGGGAAAATTTCCTACGTGTACTTAATAGAGATGTAGTGAGTTCATTTCGTGAGCTGAGGAAGTACGAGGTTAATTGTAATTTTTAATGATAGTGCCATAATTACCACTTTACCCAACGTTGTAGTAGGAAAGATAATGAATTGTGGAATAACTTGTTATAAATATTGTGAGAAAGTGTGCAAAGTGTCAAGATGGAAATTTATCTTTAAACTAATGTTGTTTAGCCCAAATAATTCCAAATGTTTGTATTTACAGTTTTTTTTAATGTAATTTTAAAAAAATCATTTGCTTTAATTAAAGAAAGTTACATGGAAATGTCATTGGATTAAACAGACTGGAATAAGCAGTCATTTAAAAATTTCCTATTAATTAATTTTAACTTTTTCTTGTATTTTTGTGTCTATATTACTATATTACTGTATTGTGTGTATATGGTGGAAACAAAAATTTATGTGTTACTGAAAATCTTTTGTGTCTCTCAGCCAAGTGTAAGCACATAGATGTCTAGTACAGTAGTTACGTGTGATTTAACGTATAGTAATATTAGTAAAATGTTAGCATTTAACTTATTCACTTAAAACTCAAGTTTTTTAAGATGAGATGTAACATTAAGAAAAGAATCCAAGATTTGAAATTTAAGTTTTTATTGTAAAGTGTGTAAAATGTTATGGAATTTTGGATTTACTTATTATCATATTTTTGAGTGTTTTTTTATTATTGGATTGCTGTCCTGGTTGATCTCATTGTTAAGACATTCTTTTTTTTGAGTCAGTCATAAGAACGGATCCAACATTGGACCAGAGCAGTCCAGTGAAATGGACGTTTTCAGGGGAAAGGAGTTGTGACGTCGTCACAATGGAGAAAGCGCCTCTATTCATAAACATTTCCACAGCTGGAGAAAACGTGTTTTTAGCTGCATTGTGTTGTATCAGACAGCTGGACCGTCGGCGTCGGTGTGTCTGGGGGACACTATGGACCGGGCATCGCTGCATTATTTTCTATTCATGGGCAGTGATTGTACGTCTTGAATGCTGGCGCCTCTGCAGGCGGCGGCGAGGTGTTTGAAGTGCCAGATGTCAACCGGGCCCTTGTCGCCGGGAACCTTTGAGAGGGACCGGACTTTTGTCATCTCGGCACGAATGGATGACGTGCAAGACCGTTGGTGCCGGGTGCAAAACCCTGAGGTCGGCCAATGGGGATTGATGAGGGGCGTGGAGTGAACCCGCCCCTAGCGTTTAAAAGAGAGGACTCCTGATGAACTTCGGACGGACTTCGAAGATAGATTCCGGGTGAGAAGCCTACTGACGAAGGAAGACTCCTGATAGACTCCCACGAGAGATTCCCGGAATTGAACCCTGCGGACGAAGGAAGAGACTCCGGACAGACTCCCACGAGAGATACCCAGGAGAGAGGCCTGCTGACGAAGGAGGGAGCAAAGAGACTCCGGAAAGACGGCTGATAGAATACAACGAGAGATTCTTTAATAATTAGCTTAGCGTACATTTTCAATGTGGAGCCACGACGTTACACTTTCATTGGTAAATTCAAAATGTGAAGCTTTTTTTTTATTATGTACTATGGACGCTTTTTTTAACTGACTTGGTAGCTTAGAAAATTGCCAAAATAAAACTAGATGCCGTAAGTCTGTATTGTCTAATTTTTTTTTCATTTAATGTTCTCTTGGGTGAAGTAATGGACATGGTATACCAATGCTATAATTTAGTGAGTGAAAATCTTTTGCAAAATTAAAAGAAAACATAATTAGAAGGGGGGGGGGTAACTTTATCGGGAAAAGACAAGTCAGTGAACAATTCCTTAAAATTAATATGATCCAAGAATTCCCTTTTATTAATATAAGAATATTTATATAAAAACGCATTATTTCTTTTTAAAAAAGGTTATCCAGAAAAAGGCATAAAATCATATTTAAAAAAAAGAATTTTGCATTCTCTTTCTTTAAATATGCATTTTCAAGGATATTGTCTGGTTTAGAAAAATGTAAATATGTGAGTGAATGGTCTTTTGTTCGCTATATGCACGGTGTGACGTCGTCACAATGGAGGAGACACCCTTATTCATTGTAGGCTCCACAGCTAGGGACCACGTGGCTTTGGTGATATTGTGTTGTATCAGACAGCTGGACCGTCGGTGACGGTGTGTCTGGCGGACACTATGGGCCAGGCATCGCTGCATTATTTTCTATTCATGGGCAGTGATTGTACGTCTTGAATGCTGGCGCCTCTGCAGGCGGCGGCGAGGTGTTTGAAGTGCCAGATGTCAGCCGGGCCCTTGTCGCCGGGAACCTTTGAGAGGGACCGGACTTTTGTCATCTCTGCACGAATGGATGACGTGCAAGACCGTTGGTGCCGGGTGCAAAACCCTGAGGTCGGCCAATGGGATTGATGAGGGGCGTGGAGTGAACCCGCCCCTAGAGTTTAAAAGAGTGGACTTCGGAAAGAGAGGGGGACTCCTGGAAAGACTCGTGATAGACTCCCACGAGAGATTCCCGTAACTGAACCCTGCGGACGGAGGAAGAGACTCCGGACAGACTCCTACGAGAGATTCCCAAGAGAGAAGCCTGCTGACGAAGGAAGGAGCAAAAGGGACTCCGGGAAGACTCCTCGAAAGACTCGTGATAGACTCCCACGAGAGATTCCCGTAACTGAACCCTGCGGACGGAGGAAGAGACTCCGGACAGACTCCTACGAGAGATACCCAAGAGAGAAGCCTGCTGACGAAGGAAGACTCCTCGAAAGACTCCTGATAGACTACGACGAGAGATTCCCGTAACTGAACCCTGCGGACGGAGGAAGAGACCCCGGACAGACTCGAACAAGGCATTCTTTAATAATTAGCTTAGCGTACATTTTCAATTTATTTCCACGACGTTACAATGGTAATGTTTACAATATTCAGTTTAGTTATTTTATTACTTTTTTTATGCTTATATGAGCACAGCATAAGTTTTATGAACATAATTTATTTGAAAAGTTGACTTTTTTTGAAGAAAAAAATGTGTTGGTAATTTTTTAGACCAGACACATGGGCCAGATTTGGCACATGGTGCGATTCTCAATGGCATTCTACATCACTCAAAAAATTATTTCATGGTCCTGCCTCTCCTCATTATGCCTCACACACTTTCTCGTTTAATTTGTTGCACCTATACCAGAGCATTGAGTATGATTTCATTCGAAAGTACAATTTAGTTTGATGCTCATCCTGCGCAAATTCGTAAAGTTTAATTGTACGACACATTCTTAGTTTTATTCTGAAGACGTATTTATTTGTTTAATTGTGTGACAATTCAGGCCTACATATTTAATCATATGGTTACTAAAAAAAAAAGAAAGTCCAGTGCTCGCAATTTTCAAGACTCTTGAATGAATGAATATGGATTCGTATAATGAAAAGATAGTGTTATGTCATGAAAGTGTCACATGTCAAGTGGACAAAAGCATTGTCAAACTAAACATTAGTTCTCATTTAAGAATTCTGATGAGAAATGTAAAGCTATAAAAAGAGCTGTTGCTGAATATAAGAAACAAGTTGTCATACAAGCAGGAAACAACACAAATATTACTGTGGCGTGTATCTATAGACCTCCACACGGCTCCATTAATACGACCGAGTTAGATGCAATTCTCAACCATAACAACAAAGCCTTTCTATTTGGTGACTTCAACGCCAAACACCCGAGCTGGAATCCAGGCAGGTCAAACACAAATGGAAATATTCTATGCAATTGGGCTATTGGGTCTGCATTGAATATTATCGCCCCTGACACACTCCAACTCATTTCAACACCTATCACACTAACAACATTTTGGACATCGGCTTTGCAGTTAATTTGGCTCACACTGATGTTTTTACAATTAATACTCTTAGCAGTGATCACAATCCAGTTATCTTTGATTTTGTTACCAATAATGTGTTACCAGAAATACTTAGAACTATAAAAACTACCAACTGGACTAATTTTCAAGAAATAATTTATCACAACATACCCGGTAACCCCAGGATAGATGATTTAGATACAGCCGTTCAAAATTTTACCAGTACGATTGCTAATGCTATTGCTGCTTCCACTTCATCTAGAATAATTAACACGCCTCACCTCCGTCCTCCTGACAACATCAGAGAGCTCATTAGGGCTAAAAATAGATTTAGAAAACTCTGGAATCAAACCAGATACCCTCCATACAAACGTGAAGTAAAGGCTCTCATTAGACAGATCAGGATAGAAATCGATGAACATAAAAACAGGACCTGGAAAAATTTCTTATCAACTTTAAATCCTCAAGACAATTCCCTCTACAATTTACATAGAAAGATCACTAAAAGAGCTACGGCCATCCCACCTCTCCATGGTCCGAGTGGGTTGGTATATTCAGATTTCGATAAGGCGGAGGCTTTCAAAGATACACTTGAAGTCACTTTTCAGGAAAATGCAGAACCCTACAGTGATGACAAGATTGAAGAAGTCGAAAATTTTTAGTTTTTAACTATTTCGACAACTTCACAACAGACACTCCGCCTCCCCTCACTTCCCCTACTGAAGTCCCAGGCATTATTAAAAAATTGCAGAATAGAAAAGCTGCTGGCCCAGATCAAATTCTTAACATTGCTCTTAAATATTTAACTTTAAATGCTATTACACACTTAACTAAGATTTACAATCAATGCCTCATTAAAAATCACTTTCCTACACCGTGGAAGCAAGCAAATGTAGTCATGCTGCAGAAACCAGGGCAAAATCACACGTTTCCACAAGGCTACAGACTAATTAGTTTATTAAACGCCACTGCTAAGATTTTCGAAAGAATAATTTTAGCAAGAATACAAACGCACTGCAAAGCCATAGATTGCATTCCCCCGGAACAACACGGGTTCCGGGAGGGCCATTCCACGCTACACCAACTGATACGAGTTACAAATATTATTAATGAATGATTCGCTAGCAAACTATACACTGTCGGTGTCTTCCTTGATGTCAAGAGGGCATTCGACAAGATGTGGCATGATGGCCTCACATACAAATTAATTAAACTCAACTTCCCTGGGTATCTAGTTAAAATTATACATAATTATTTAGAAAACAGAACCTTCCGGGTTCGTGTAAATAATACATACTCAAATTACGGTGCTTGCCAAAGCGGCACTCCCCAGGGTAGTACCCTTTCACCGTGTTTGTACAACATCTACACTCATGACTTTCCACACCACCCCACAGTTAGTACCTGCCTGTTCGCGGATGACTCCGCGGTGTTAGCACAGGGTTCCCAGCTCAAATACACATTAAAAGCTATACAAAAGTTCTTAGAAATTTGGCTTACAGACTGGAGAATTGCAATTAATCTTGATAAATCTCAAGCAATAATTTTTCGGAAATGGGGGGTCATCGACCCTCCTTTCCAACTCACACTTTTTGATGACAGCATCCAGTGGGTCTCGGTGGTTAAGTACCTGGGCTTACACTTAGATAGCCGACTAACCTTCAAAAAACACATTGACTATCTCGCAGAAAAATTCTGGGAAAGAATTCATTTAGCTATCTCCCTCGTTGGGAGAAAGTCTCCTCTATCCCTAGAAAATAAAGTTATACTATACAAGCAAATTTTGCGCCCAGTGATTACCTATGCCGCCCCTGTCTGGGGGCTGCAGCCGCCACCCACATGAAAAAAATCCAAGTTGTTCTAAATAAAATACTTCGCATCATGACAAACGCACCTTGGTACGTTAGAAATGATGTTATACACAACGATTTACATATGGAGCCGATATCTAGTTTCATCACTAAGTTAGCTAGGAATGTTTTTAGAACTATAGAAAATCACGAGAACCCCATTATCAAAGCACAAACATTATTCACGTATCCACATCCTAAATTAAATTATGCATATGCTACCACAAAGTGTGCCTTGCCTCTTAAACCTTAATTACTACATAAAACACTAATTTCATACACTAACAGCATCAAACGCTCTACTGCACCGAGACTGACTCAGAGTGAACTGTCACTGCTCACCCGCTCATGAGTGATTGTCTTTCTTTTGTATGGCGATCGTTTCCTCTCCCTGACTTCTTCCTCCATTTGCACGCCCAGCAGGCATTTTTTTTTTGTCTAACAAATGGAACCAAATCTTAAGCAACTGAATGCAGTTTCGTAATTGCATATTGTGTATGTGCCAAAGGTGTATCTGCATATTGGGTATCTCTGCTCCATAGCACACACACAAAGCTTTCACAGATAGCAAATATATAAAGGATAAATTTTTAAAAAGTATTGAAATATTGTACAGTAATTTAATTTTTTTCTTAAACACGGTCACACAATTTAGAGATTTCTTTTTGTGCTACAATTTTCTTACTCTTTCGTATTATTTTTATTTTATTCAAATATTTGAAGGTGGTTTTTTTTATTGTTTCAGTACATTTGTGTTATATGTGGTCTAGGTGGAGAATTGGTACTTTGCAGTCTTAGCAATTGCTTACGGTAAATATTTAATGCTTGGTTTATGATTTTTTTTATGTAAACATTTATAGTTTTAAATTGTTTTAACAAGAAAATGAATTCTTTTTATTGTGTGTTTCCCAGTCTTTTTGAGTCTCAGTTTTTTATACTTAAATTCTTACTAATATATTGTCGAATTTGAAATAAGATTCCAACCCTTTTTTAATTTGTTTTCCCTGTTTTATTATGATTTCTGGAGAAAAAAAGGTTAATATGTGGTTATTTTGAATTGGCTACATTGTATGCTTTGAATCAGTTAATACTGTATGCTTTTAAATTATTTAAAAGTGATTTTGGGGTTTATTGGCGCAAGAGCCGATTTCGGCTATACTGCGCTAAACATTTGTTTTAATATCTGTGGTCTAGACGGGAAGAGAAAGAAAGAATGAATTGAATGACAAGAAAGAAAGTCGAAAATAGAGAAGGATCGCTAGGGTACCCCGGGTTCGTGAAGCCCATGTTTACCAAAGATAGTAAACCCCGTGGGAAAAGGAAAAGATCACTAGGGCACCTCGGGATTGTGACACCCGTACTCACCTAAAGAAGGTGAGCCCCTGAGGGGTAAATTATTTAAAAACATCAGTTAATACTCGTTTATGGTTGACAGCCAAGAAAGGAACCCCACATTATTTTAATCTTGATCATGGTCTTTATTTATGATAAACATATTCCTTACTATATATAAAAAAAACAATGTACAGAATCCTCTCCGTAATTACGATTTAGCATTATTCAGATTCTTGGGGATATCTTATTCATTAACAAATTAATTACCGTCTTAGATGCATCTTATTCAAACTCTAGCCCCCCCCCCTTCTATTTTCCTTGTTTTTGCTTAACTTTAATTTTTAAAAAATTATTCACTCTTCTTCGGTTCTGAAATGTGTGAATGAAGCAAAGGAAGGACAATTTAATGGCATTTGTGCTGTTTATTGAATTAATCTTATTTTTAAAAATTGCATCTAAACTTTTTAAATTACAAATGAATTGTTGACGACAAACTTGAGAATTTTGAACTTGGGTTAAATGGACAAGAGCCGGTTGAACTTCACTCACAAAAAACTTCCACACTCTATATGTGGAAAAAGTTGGTAGAATATTCTTTTATATACATGATTTGATTATTATTCGAGTTGCAGTGCATCTACTCAGAACATTATCAAGTGGCCCCGCGGTAGCTGAGTGATCTTAGTTGCAAATTCCTAGCCGGCATTGTTAAGTTACAGGTTTGAATCCTAGTGCCACTGAAGACCCGCTTTTTACGGGTGTTGATGCATGTTACATCTGTTGAGGTTCAAAGTCATGTGCAATAAGGAGTGCCGACTCGGGTGTCTCGTTCTCATTACTTTCTATAGTTCAAAATTACGAGATTTGTTGCCAAAAGCCCGGTGTTGCTTTAAAATGAAAGAAAAATTAAAATCACTTTAAGACATTGTCAAACAGTGAACTTTGGGATTTTGAACACTGTCATTTGAAGGTAATACGTCTCAGCTGATACCTTTAACTTCAAACTTTTATCCTTTTCTTAGTCTGTAGCTTACTTAACCCAGAATTTTTAGGAACCATAAATAAAATTGATATGATTAGAGAAAAAAGGTTTTTGATTCTAAGCATTGTTTGTGTGTGAAAGCTATTTTTAAAGGAAAAAGTTTATAAAACTGTAAAAATATTTTCAAGCCGTTTGTACGTTGAGATTAATTATTTTTATTTATGTATAACTGAAGGGATCCACACCACACACACATTGATGTATTCTTATAAGTATTTTATGTCGATGGTTCTATTTTAAAGGTCGACAGAAGAACTTATATTTTGTAAAGCATATTGAACACTTGTAATTTTTCAGTTAAATTGGTCGATTGTTATTTTATGCCTCTTATCTTTATTTACTTAGCAGTACAATTTTAACTGGGAGAAATAAATTTATTATGTATGTTAGCCTACTTATTGTGTGTTTATTTGATACAAAATTTTATCATTAGTAACTTCTGTTTCTTAATGTTTTCTAGCTTTAAGATTGTTATTTAAGCCTTTATTTATGCTTTAATGTCACATAGTTTGTATTTATTAAGTGTTTTGCTTTTGTTTAAAAATTTTTATTTATGGAAAGATTATTTTCAGATCTTACTGCAAAGTCTGCCTGGACTATATGGCATTGAAAGATTCTTACTCAAAGGTAAAATAAGCTGTTTTGTAATTATTTTCGTTTTCTCTGTAATTTTCCTTCAAGAAATTTATCTCAAATGCCCTCGTTTATTTTGAACTTCCTACAATATATTGATTTTTCAAAACTCATTTGTATATAAGAAGAAACGGTTGCGAGATTTTTTTTTCTTTAAATTAGAATTCTAATTCAACAATTGCTTGAAACTTCAAATTTCCATTGTAGTTTTTATGAAACAGTGTTGTTAGATTTGTGATTCTTTTTTTAAAGTATTTTAAAAAAATGTGCGCACGTTTAGTACACTTCATAGCTTTTAATTGGAGCATGAAAATTAAATTAAACCTTTAGAACTTTTTATTTCTTTAATTGTTAACAAGTTATTTTTATAGATTTTAAAAAATGATAACTGGAGATGTTACTTCTGTGAAATAAATCCCAATCCCCGTTGTTTTATTAAAAGACGAGAAAATTTTCATTCTGTGCCTGTAGAACTTCCTGCTGTGCCTGAAGAAAAATTGCCTATAAGTGTGATGGCGTCCAACAATGCAGGTAAATATTTTTTATGTAAAAAATATGCATAAAATTTAAATTTTCAATTCTTCAAATTTTAAAATGTTCTAAATGACCAGTATTTAATATTCATAATTTTGTGAATTGTTTATTTGATTGCGAAAAATGACTAATGCCATAGAATCACGAAATAAATTATTACAGTATTAGACTTATGGTAGAATATGCAAATGGATCCTTTTTTGAGGCCCAGTGACTAACTAGCTGAGACGCCATAGCATTGCAGTGTAGCATCCGAATGGAGTCTTAAATTAAGATCATTCCAATGCTAAGACATAAATTCCTTGAGAATGTGGGTTCCGTCAATTTACATTGACTGTGCAAATGCCTCGCAGATGGGTTCGAGAATGATATGAGCAGATACCATCATTTGAGAAAGGACACGCCATTTAACTGAAGAAAACAGAGTGGTCAAATCGCAGGATTGCTCGATATAAGGGTCGGAGTTATGTTAGAACCGTACAGAGCATCATGGTAGCGGTCGACCGAGTACGATGACAGAATGCGAGGACAGTGACCGTCCGTTTGGTGCTCACAGCCCCTGATGCGACCGTATCGAAAATCCAACGTATAACCGGGACACCAATGTTTGCAATGACCATCAATAGGTGATGCAACGAAGGAAGGCTAAGGGTTACATTGGCTATTGTTCCAACTGTCCCTCAAAGCTGCATATTACCAAGTGCGCGTGACGGGCGCATTTGACTTGGAATCTTCTAGAGGGAAGTAGAATTGTTTTTAGAGATGAATCCCTCTTTTCAAGATGAGCTTTGATTACTAGTGAAGAGGTGTCCCGAGAGCGTTGTAATACTCGCCTGACTTCCGTCTACCACACAGCTCAACAACCAGGAATTATGGTGTGGGATCTGGACCCTTTGTTAGCCATCTGTGATGCCCTTACAGCTCGGCCTTACGTCTATAAGATTCTACTTCCCATCTATTTCCCTTATTTTTTACGGATCCCTGAAATTCTATTTGAAACGGATAAAGTCTGGTTTCACACAGCACTCCTTTCTTCCTACTTCTTCGTCACCTTCCTGGCCAGTGTAATACCTTTTTCTTATTGTGAATTTTGGGCTCGCCAATTGGAACGTATTTGGCAAGCAATCCCCCTGGAAAATCCGCCAGTTCTGCTCTTTCAATGCTTCATTTCAGCCTGCATTAGGGCCTGAGAAGGGCAAGTGCATTATTGATTTTGTTGCTCTTGCATCTGTATTTTCTGAATAAAACTTCCCATTCCTAATGATAATTATAGTGTCATTTTTTCAATACGTGTACATCACATCTACCTATTTTCGCCCCATACAAATAACCCTTCTCTGTGCGTGGCTTTTATGTTATCAGTGTACGTTTATATACATTGAAAAAATGCAACACTAAGAAAGAGTAGTCAACATTTGTAGAAACTTGGCAAAGAGACAACAATGGATAATAGTTTATTTTATTTTGAAATAATTTTCATAGCACAGAACAACAATGTCAGCTCAGTAGGTTGTAGGAGCACCGTGGACGACAATACATGAAGCAATTAGTCTTGGTACAGAGTCAATAAGAGTGCATATGACATTCTGAGGGATGGTTCTCTGTCAGCCAGTTGCTACAATTCATCTTCCAAAAGCGGCGATGGCAGAGCATGCAAGCTACGTCTAATCACTGCCCAGTCGTGTTTGGTGAAATATCAGGAAATAATGGTGACCTGAGGAATCTAGCAGAGCACATTGCTCAATGACTGATGCGTGTAGTTTGCAGTTGCATGTTATTCTTCTGTTAAACTACATTGGGCACCCTGCAAAAGAAAGAGTATCACCAGGTGCAGCATATCCACTTATTCTTGGTATATTAAACTCAGAAGTTACTTACAATCTTACACGATGGTGTTCTAAACCTTAATACCACAGTGGTGCATTCCATAGATGTAGTAGGATTGGACCTCTCACCACATTCGTATCATTGGACAGTCAAAAGCCCGACTCACCTGAGCACACATCCGTATGTCTTTCCATCACTTGTGTTGCTGTAGCTCGGCACCATTGCACGTGTTGCTTTATAGTGCAATATTAATAAACACCCACTCACCCAGCACCATTGTAGAATTATCTGTGATGTCGGGTTATTGACAGTCTTAACAGGCATCATTACATTTCGATAACAGCCAAGATAATGGGTTCTGGTTGATATGTGAGCTTCAAAGGTGTCCTACACATGCTGCAACGAGGTGGCAGAAGTGGTTTTGGAGGCTGTTCTAGTATTTTAATTTGTTTGACTTATTTTATTCAGGGGAAGACAAATTGCTTGGAACAAGTGACTGAAAATAGTTTAATACTCCACACCACCATTATAAATATTGTTTCTGGGACTACTGCAGAGGAATCTCTCTGTGTGTTTCACTAAAAATTAAAGCAAACGTTACATTTCTGAGCGTATCGATTGTAAGTAATCATATTCAGTTTCAACCTAGAATTTCACTTCATAGTGAGCAAAAAATGTTAAATTTTTAAAAGGTAGTTCATTTAAACATAGTCCTGGTAAATATCTAGAAATAAAAGGACAAACGTTCAGAAGTATATTGTTTAAAGCATATATAAGCAACTCTAAAACCGTGTTGCAGGAGACAAAGTTTTTTGGTTTTTGTTTTTCTTGTGAATTGTTTAATTGACAGGTTTTTATGATGTGATATTTGTTTCAAATGACCTTAAAACTGAAAAAAAGCTGTCTAACGCTTTGAAAAATATTTTAAAAGATCCATCCTTCTCATCGTAATGCTTAGAAATGTTTGCAAAAGGCTATAATATCTAAGAAAAGTGGATTGAGTAAGATAACTGCTTAACACGAGGAAGAAGTGAACACACACACACAGAACTCCAGATTCTGCTTAAACTGCTTTCTTCACTTCTCCTGGTAAAGCAATACTTAACAGTATTGAAACATAAAGAAAATTATCCGAGAAATAATGGGTAATTATTAGGGTGGGCCCAGAAGTTACTTAAAGCCTTTTTTTATCACTAAACCCTGGAAAAATATGATTTTTACTGTGGTAAGCAAAGAGGTGAAAAAAATCAAATCAAATATCTTCTGCTCGCACAACAAAAGTTTTGAAAGATCGAGAAATTTGGATTTTTCCCCTAATTTTTAGAATTATTACTAATGTCATTGAACTATTACTCTAAATATGAAGTTTTGGATAAGAGGAAGAGTAAAAAAAATTAAAATTTGTTGATTCAAAATATATAATAAACTAACTTTAGGAAAACAAATACTAAACATACAAGGTGTGGCTATTAAATACTATGGCTGATGCTATAAAATTTTTTATTTTGATTTCATACATATTTACTATTTATCACCTTTAATATGCACCCTTCCTCTATCCCTATAACTCTCCATAAAATAGTGCTGGAAGTCTTTTTTGTGTGAGCTCCTTCAGGACGCGTGCCTCTTTCTCTTTCCCCATCTTTAATGGACTCAAATTTTGTTCTTTATTATGCAGATTTTACCTTAGGGAACAGATAAAAGTTCCCTAAGGAGCAGCAAAGTTCCCAAGATAAAACTGTTGTTCTTTCACTGGGATACTGTACTTGGCTAGAAACCTTTTGGATAACAATGCGAAATGATCCGGCGCATTGCCTTGATGGAGAACCCATGACTTGTCCCTCAACAATTCTGGTCGTTTCTACCTTATTTCAAGAAGTTCAGCAAGAACGTGAAGATAGTGATATTGGTTAATAGTTTGATGTTCACAGGAAACCAGTGAAGGTACACAATCCCTTGAATATCGAAAGAAAACAATCATCATTACTTAAAATTTTGAATTTTTGTATTAGAGTTTTTTTTTTTTTTTTTTTACTGTCGGTGGTGGGCTCTGCCGGTTCGTGGATTGACGCTTCGTTTCAGGATCAGAAGCAAAAAATTACGAGATTCCTCACACGTTATTATACTTTTCAATAATTTTGGGTCATTTTCAGAGTGATAATACAAATATTTTCGCAAACTTCTTATGCTTCAAATGTGAGAATTTTAAGCATCATTTTGGCACAGACATTTTTCCTGCCAAAATTGTTATATAAAATTTGCCTCACGCAATCTTTGTCAATTCCTACAGTCTTGACAATCGCACAAGTACTTCAGATGGTCAGATCAATCCAGATTGTCATCCGTTTTTGATGTGGAAGGGCGATCTGGGCATGAATAATCTTCAACATCTTGATCATTTTTAAGACGCTTAATCTACTCAAAAATACGTGCACGCGATAAACCTTCATTGCCATACACTTGTTTAAATAATTTATAAGTTTCAGTAGCGGTTTTTCCAAGTTTCATGTGAAATTTCGCAACAATTCGTTGATCTATTGTTATACTTATCGTTTTTCCAGCAAAGCAAAAGAGAGCTCTGATGCGAACCAAGACTACAGCTATACGGATTTGTTTATAGAAACGAGAAGTACTGCATTCGAAAGAGAAAGCTTCAGGCTAAATAGCTGTCAGTCTCTGGGGTTTGGCGCATGCTTATTTCTTCTGTAACAACGTCAGTCTCGTTATTTAATAGCCACAAATTGTAGTTTTCATTTCTATTTTATATTAAAAAGAATGTTCTTTTAAGTTATACTTCTAAGAAAATGCGGACATAATAATGAGACAAAAAGCCGAAGCACATCTTTAACAGTCCATGTGATTGACGACCATCTTTTTTACCACTCCGATATTCACTTTGAAAACACAGTAGTCACATGGTATGGTCACGAACTCGTGTGAATGTCATTCTATCAAGTCTTGGGTTCTACAGGATGGGTCTAATTCCTGGGGCGGCATTAGACCCATTCTGTAGAGAAGCTGACACATGTGGAAGTTTGAAGAGTGAGATACCAGCTATATATAGAGAGGGAGCACATTTTTTGTCCTTGTGTCTGTGGTTCAAAATTATAAGATCCCTCGCCAATAGCCCTTTTGTATCTTCAAAGTGCAACGTTAATAAACAATCAACTGAAGATCTCTATCTTCTGATTAAATGCGTTTTTGAATCAGCTACTACCTAGATCTAGATTTTACTTATCAATTTCACCAACTAATTAGCATATTACTAATATCTTGAAACCACAACATCAACACAACCTTTCCTTTATTGTCTCTCCTTAAATACCTTTTCAAATTAAAAGAAAATTAGCATAAAATTCATCTTCTTCCACTAGGTTCATAGAAAGTTATATAGGGATTATGTTATTAAAAAATCATTTCACAGAATAGTGTTCTCAGAGGCAATTACATTCATTCAAGTTAAATTTGGAAATTGCAATTGCTGTGACTTGCATTTGTCTCACATGAGAAAAGGATTTCTCATATCAACGATTTGCATATTTGAGTACACAAACTATATTATCTTTGACCATTTTTAGAGCAAAATAAATGTTTGTTTTTTTCGAAATTATTTTTGCTGATAGCTAAAAATTTCAGCTGAAAGTTCTTAATTAAAATAATTACATTGAAGTTTATAGTCCTGGAAACTTATTGGTTCAAAGTAGTATGATACAGCTGGATAAATCTTGAAACTTGCTTTGAAAATATAAGTTGATTTAATCTTATATTATTTCTCCTTCAAATTTATAATCAAAAGTTTTAGACCTGCAATGATATTTTAAACTAAGTGCAGTGTAAAAACTTTTTTTATAGCTCTTACCATTTTAATGAAGAAAAAGTTTGAAATTGGTGTGTATCGTACAGAGACGGCTAACAAACCTGAGCATGTTAAAGGAAAAAAGAAAATAAAAGATAGTGATGAATACGCAGACTTTGGAGATGAAGAAGCAAGTTTTTTCCTATTAATTAAATGTTTACTTAAGTAGTAAATTTGTTTGTTTGCACAGTTTTTTTAAATGCTGTGGAAGTATATATATTTTTAATTTTAGATGTAAATATTCTCTTTTCATGCAAGGTTTAAATTAATTCTGGGCTTTGTGATACATCTTTATAGCTAAATATTGTTCCTGTCCAGAAATATGCAACAGTATTTTCTTTTATTAATTCAAAGGATATTCGTAAACATGATTTTCAATTACCATAGAAAATGGGTGTAATGAATCAAGCATTTTGAAAATTAGTTTGTCCTTATTTAAGAATAACACTAGATTTTAACTGGAGGTTATTAAAATAGCAAATTAAGAAATTTGGCATGTATTGTGTGTGATATAGAAGCAAAACACTTTTTAAACATATCCTAACTGCATAATCTGAGATAAAATGTACCGACTGGTTTAGCTTAATACTACATTAAAGTAATTTGATTCTAGAATTTTGTCGTTCTTTACATTCAGTATTACGGTATAGAAATAGAGAAGTAAATCTGTTTAGAAGTTATTGTGTATTGGCTCACAAACAAGATGGATGTTTGGAAGTATTGAGTCATTTTCCCCTGTAAATGACCTGTTCCTGTTTTCGGTTTCAATATTAAATTCATAACAAGCATTATATTCACAAACATTAACAAATGTATTGCCGTGATCCAAAAAAAACAAGAGCCTTGGAAAGCCATGGGAAATCCTGGCCACTGTTGGGCTATCCCGAGGTACCTGGAGAGAGCCGAGACAGTTGCCCGCTTTCGCCTTTCTACCGGACATGACTTTTTGGGAGTATACCTTCCCCGCGGCTTGGCCTGCCCGCTCTGCGGCCATGCCAGAATGGATTGCGCCAATGCACAGGATGAATTCTCGGCTGACGACGTCGTCAGTCGGTACTGGGAGGCTTGACGTCAAATGGTCAAGAAGACAAGCACGGACGTTGTATAAATACTAAATTCATAGTCTTAAGGTAATTAAAAGGGTAACAGAAAGAAAAAGTTAACTTTTTTTATACTTTATCTGAATTTTTTTAGTTTGCATTTTTGGATTTATATTTCTTTTTAAACCCCCACCCCTCAGGAGCTTGCAATCTTTAGGTCTATATGAGTATCATAAACCCGAGGGTTTCTTTTTCTTTCCCGTGGAGTTTGTTGTCTTTTTGATTCTGTCTGTATATACCCGAGTGAGATCCTTCTCTATTTTCAACTCTCCTTCTTATCTTATTCAATTTTAACAATTCCTTCCTTTTCATGTCTACATCACGCGCTTAAAGGGATTTATCTTATTGTTTGAAGAATTATTATATCATTAATTTACATCAGGGGTCGGCAACCTATGGCTCGCGTGCCACATGTGGCACGTGGTGCAATTTTCAGTGGCACTCTATGCTACTCTACAAATTTGTTGATTTTTATGCGGCTGGAAATTGATAAGTTTGTAATTGACAAACATCTTCAGAATTATGGGCATTTGCGGAATTACGAAAAAATATGAAAGATAACTCTAAAGCTATTTTGTAAATTATTGAATGTCATTACTGGAGAGATTTAATTGTTTGAAGGAGAGAAAATTGTAATTGTACTCAGCTTTTGGTTTTATATATCAAAGTAAAAAAATCTTTCCTCGTATGAAAAATATTCCGAGTTCGCAAAGAAATTGTATAACAATTCAATGCTCTGAATCATGTCAAATTGAAAGTCACACATTATACCCCTGATTTTGCAATATGAAAGTGTAGAGCAGTGCAAGCACTAGATTTGCATTAAAATTTTTATTTAACTGTAATGAATGGAAGTACTTATATTTTACGTTGTCTATTTCGTATTTAAATAAATATGTATAAAAATATATAATATACGTACAATTTTAATTATTTTTATTTTTATGTTAAGAAATATCTTTAAATGATGCAAAAAATTAGCTATAATATAACTGAAAATCTCTGAATTATTGACCTCTATTCTCCGATTCTACTGCATTATAACGGAATCAAATTGTTTAAATAATGTACTGTGTGGCATGCTGAATCATATTGGTAGATTGGTTTGGCACGCCACAGCTAAAAGGTTGCCAACCCCTGATTTACATATACTAAAATTATGATTTAATTTAATTTTTGTTGCCACACATATCAGCTTTTTTGTATTTTTTATATAATTTGCTTCTTTATAGTTTTACTAACTTGTTGATTTATCCACCCGCATGTTTGCATGTACAATGTTATGTAAAGAGAAAAATGATGTCCTGGGGATACCTTTTGCATTCCCTTTATCCTATACTTTGCTGTAGACCAGGGATGGCCAACCCGTGGCACGAGTGCCACAGTGTGGCACGGCTGAGTTGTAATAGTGGCACGTGAAGGCTTATTGAAAAATTAAAGAATTTTAAAAGATAATTATAAATACCAATTTTTTTACTGTTTTATGGAAATGCAGTTGTCTCAAACAAAAAAAACCCATCAAAATTTATTTTAAATACACTTAATTGAATTACAATAGAAAATTATAATACTTAAAACTCTCCTTCACTGTTGTGAGCGCTGGCTTTCCATAGAAAGTGCAACTCGTGAGATTTTGGAATTTGAAGGAGGGTTTTTTTTTATAATATCTGGATGTGTGTGTGTGTGTGTGAAAATAATGAGCTACCTAGTGAGTGTTTGCTACTCAAGAGTGAAGATTGGCTTTGAAATTAAGCTTTCCTTACGATACTATGGGACATTTAAATAATTTAAATTTAAGATTACAAGGAAAAGATTGTACTTCTTCCCTGATTGATCATATGACTTCTTTTGGGGAACAAACTTTTGATTCCCCCCCTCGAAATTGAAGGAAAAGTATTAACACATTTCACATTAATACAGGAGCTGTCTACCAAAGTTAAGAATTCTCTGAGCTAAGGTAGAAGTAAAAATGTACTATTCATTTTGTAGGATTCATTTAGTGTTAGTTTTGATGAATTTCGAGATGATAAAAAAAAAAAAGACTGATCTTTCACACATCCTTTTTCAAGTTCAGACGTTAATTGTTACCCACTGTAAATCCAAATCGGAATTATTGACCTACAGCACCATAATACACTAAAAAGCATACATATATATAAGGAACTTATTTCAACTGCAAGAGATCCAAACTATGTTGGATTTTGAAAAGTTGTACCGATAAGTAATTTTCCAGATTCGGACCAACATGCTTGCGAACAAATGTTCTCTATTTTGAACATAATAAAATCAAAATATTGCTGATACACACTTAAAACAACCTAATTTTTTTTTAGCATCATAAAGAACTAATCCTAATATAGATGAACTGGGTAAAATAAAGTACAAATTCTAAAACAACATTAAGAAAGTACTGACTGTTTAACAATTATTTAGAATGAAATGTTTCATGATACTAATTTTTATTTTATACCTAACCTAACTGATTGAACTTGTAAAAGATTTATTAACAATAAAGCCTAAGTTTGTACTTTGTTTACTATATTATTTTTAAGTTTCCACTACTTAGACCATAGGTGTCTAATCTGTGGCCGCTTGTGGGCCGCATTGCAAAAATAATTTTTTTTCTAGACCGCACATACAATATTTTTTTTAATACATTGAAATAAAAATTAACTCTATGTAGTTTTATTAAAATAAATTAACTTATATTTTTTAAATTTTTAGAATTTGAATTAGACATGAATAGGTACACATTTATTATAAACTTATTAAAGTTTCGTTTTATTTAGTTTGGATTTCATTAAGATGGAAAAAAATCAATTTAATGAGATGAATGAATTTGCGTTTGTGTCGATCACAATCAAAGCGATTTCGGGTTCAATGGACGAAGTTGGAATTCTTAATGCATTTTCAAGATGCTTGTCAGTGATCTTTGTCCCATTTTTGTTTTTTGTATACTTCATTCTTGTAAAATAACTGTTCACAAATATAAGTACTGCCAAAAGCTGAAGACATTAATAAAGTATGAGCTTGAAAATGAGTAGATTTATCGCGCGCGCGGTGTAGGTAATCTTTATAAAACTCCAGTATAGAAAAATTCCGAAATTTTTCTTTCAGTTGAATGTCACTTTGTAGTTCAATGCATTCCATTTGAAGATTTAAAGTTAATTTATTTATTTCTAGAGAAAACGAGGTAGAAAAAATATTGAAATACTCTTCGTTTTTTCGAAAATCTTGAAATCTTTTTTCAAACTCATCAATTAAATCGAAAATTAATGCTGCATATTTTGTGCATACATTTATGTGTAAATTAAAATATTTTCATAATTTGCGTTTGGGCCGTATTTTAAAAGCTTTTGGGCCGCACTTTAGACAAGCATGACTTAGACTTACATAAGAAAATGTGCTTCTTGCGTAAAAATTCCATAATAAGCCTATGAGCAACATTTTTCACCTTTTCATGTTCTTTTGCTTGTTGGAAAATTTGGAAGAGGCACGCATAATTCTTTTTTTATCAGATAGTGGCACTCTTCTCACAAAAAGGTTGGGCACCACTACTGTAGACGGATGGCAGGAGTGATCCGCTTCTATTAATCGGCTGAAGATAACTTACTGCAGGGTTTCTCTTTGGAGTCTTGAAAGAGACATTGCTGTAGGGCTAATACTGAAGATAAAGGGGTGCTTTAAATTTTCCTCTCATATCCTCGCCCTGATGGGGCAATACTATATCCTGAGTGACTTCCAGATAAGCACTATATCTATCTATTATCAGTAGACTGGCACACTTCCTCCCTTGTTGAATTCCATATGCTGGGTAAAGTTACGCTAATAGGAATACAATCTTTCTGATACGGACCTATCACTATAGTGCCCAGTAAAGGCTTTGTCTTTAGTAAAATAATTAATAATTTATTAAATTATTAATACGGGAGCAGAAGTGCACTCTATACTAATATTAATGATCGCGCGGGGTGACAGAGTCCCCCAATCCTTTTTTTTTTAATAATTATTTTTATTATACACGATAAAAATCGCGTAATTTCAGTGAAAAATTTAACTAAGAGGAAGTATACTTACCTATTTTTAAGGACTTTTCCATTTTTCTTTGATAATTTGAGGGAAAATATCAATCAAACTGAACCAAGAAGTTTCAAATGTGCATGACTTTAATAAAGGACACAATTTACAGACACTTTTCGCTAACATTACAGGAATGTTATTTGTAGGCAAAACTGTCCTATTTTGTTCAAATTATTGTAGTTTTGTTGTCCTTTGATGATCGACAAGTAGCATTTTGAACTTTTTCTTGCTTTTGTCTTTTTGACAGGGTGAAGTGTGCCTTGTGGTACACTTATGACTTCATAATTAGCTTGATGGAGTTCTTTAGGTAGCTTTTGAAAATTTTCCTTTCTACTCAAGCGTTTTATGTTCATCACTTTTCTCAAATTTACTTTCGTGAGCTTGATTAATATGCATTATTTCAGCAGATTCTTTCCTTGTTTGATCAATTTTAACACCCTTTAATAGAGATCACAGATGCCCATTCCTTTTTTTATATTCTGCTCACTTGCATTTATGAACCATAATAAGTCGTACAACACAGCAATCAAAAACGCTAAGTTGTTCATAGGGGGGAAATGCAGCATGTTCATTGAAAACATTTTGGAACAAAAGTGATCGCGCAGGTGAACTCAGTCAAAACAAGTACCTTAAGATTTTGTAAAAAAAAACGTTTGCCACTCCCAAAAAAGAGGGAGATATGTGACAAATACATTTTAGATCATATGAAGACTCATACAAGAGGATACTATCAAGGTCATTGTTAACAAATAAACAGTTTTCCCAGAATTAACGATTTCGTGAGCTTGTAGAGACTCTGTGCCCTGCGCGCCATCTCCCGGGATAATGATTTTATTAAAAAAAATTCTATACTCACTTTCTAATTCGGTCCCTGGCTAATAACATACCTTGAAGATCACCTTTTGCTATCCAGAAAGCTATTCAAGGAGCAAGTGGCGAGCTAAAATCTGTTAATAGTTATGTTCAGGTGATTTTCTTATTGAAGCTAAATTTGTTTTGCAATGCTAGTCATTTTTGTCAGCAAAAACATTCTTAGATTATATGCTTCTTACAAATTCACACAAATCTCTAAATTCTTGCCGAGACCGAAATGTTTCCGAATCCGACTTGTTGCGCACCTCTGAAACAGAAATCCTTGCTGGATTTTTCAATTAGGATGTTTCAGATTAGAAGAATCCATATGAAAAATATGCAACCATTATTCCTACTAAACATGTAATTTTAACCTTCATGTAACTTAAATCGCCAACCGCAGTTAAAAATTAAAACAAGTTACTTAAACTGTGTGACCAATACGTCCATACGTTCTATATCAGAGATGGCGAACCAATGGCACTCGACCTAACAAAATGGTTTGCATTTTAGTTCTAAATATTTCCGTAACTGGTTCGTCAATCAAGGAATTTTCAGCGAGATTTTCTCAGTTCAAAAATTATCGGAAACGCTCAAGTTTATTATGTACTCTGATGTGGCTTCATTTGGTAAACTGAACGTCCCAATTCGATTGGCTGGAAATTGAAAGATTTGAAATGCAACTGATTGATTTCCAGTCTAGTTCAATATAGATTCAAAAAATTATTGAAACAGAAAGAAAAGTTGGAATTGATTGGAAAAAAAGATTTACAAGCAATATAAGTAAAAATGCGAATAACGAAATTTTGGAAACATGGAATTCAATTTCACACACATTTAACTGTCTGAAGAAGCTGGTTCATATATATATGCTACTTTACCCATATTTTCATCTAACTATAGCGGCGTCATTATTTTCAGAGATGAATAACATTAAAGAATCGCTTCGAAACCGTTTGGTAGATGGCTCCAACTTAGCATGCATTCTGCTAAAAGTAACATCTTACAATCCTACTGTAAGTTATTTGTCATCTAATCTGCAATAACAGAAGTCACACTAATGTTACTTTAATTTGAATTACACGTATTACAAAAACATTTAATACTTTACAGTACTAAATGTATTTTTTCGTAGTAAATAAAAAGTTTTGAGTTAGTATTTAGTTTTATCATTTTCCCAATAATCACAAGTCCAAATTGTTTAGTGGCATGTCTATACCTCATTAAGTATTTCTGTAGAAAAAATGGCACGTTGATCCATAAAGATTCGCCACCCTTGTTCTATATCTTCTGTGCTGTTTTAAATGTTGGTACATTCACAAAATTCCTGCCAAGGACTACGAACATATTCTAAATGTTCGTCTGTTTGGCGCCCCTTTCATGGATTGCAATCTACAGCAGAAACGTGTTAATTGTTCACAGCCTGATCCATCTGATTTGAAATTATTTCCATAATGAAAAACAGAAAAACAAATTCAACTTACATTAGCTGATAAAAGTATTTCTTTTTTAGAAGCCAGAAAACTAACAATTCGACAGATACCAATAACATATGCCCAATTTGTTAAATCTTCTATTGTTTCCTCTACCATCTAAACATCGAAATATTGCGAAAGTAATATGTTCACCTTTGAAGATTTGTCATCTCCATCTCTTTCGATCTTAAGTACATTTTCCTCAAATCCTTTAATTTCTCAAGCATATCTTTTCAACATCTTCCAAATTTCCCGTTTAATCACATGAAACTTTCAGCAATACTTAATACTGCTACCTTTCACATCGCTACATTCCGCCTTCTGAAATGTCTTAGACCAAATTCATCACCATCCGCTCCAATGACAAGCACATCTTCCGTATAATCTACCCTATCATCTAAGTTTCAAACACCTCTACCCATATCGAATACTACTTTTCCCACATCTAGTAGTTTACACTCTTCTATTGCATTGTCTTTATATCAACTCAAGCACAACTTTTTCTATCCATATATTTACCTCCTTATTTACTAAAATTCAGCCGTCTATTCCTGTACTTAATACAACTGCTTCTACGTCCAATAGTCAACTTTCTTTTATTGAATCTGCTTCACACACACACCTCAGGCTTTGAAACACTATACAAAAACTAGTATAGAAAGCGCACATTAAATTAAATCTCCCTTGCTACAATATCAAATAAGCCCAAAATAGATATCAAAAGGGCACCGTACAAATCCAGAATTACACGACACATCAGTAGTTTTTTGTGATGTAGATAAGTGAATAAAAAAAAATTGCATGTTAAGTCTAGCTTTGTGCATTAAATGACTCGGGTCCAGGATTCAAAAATGATAATTTAGATTTCATGTTTAAAATTTCAAAATAAAAAATCATGTTTCGATTCAATTTTATGTTTGATATAATTTAGATTCTATTTTTTTTTCACATGAGGATCATATTAACATTGATATATAGTAGTTTTTATTCCAATTTTAATGAGTGGCCGCGGTAGCTTAGTGGTCAAGGTAACGGACTCGTGGCAGGCATGTCATGAGTTCGAGCCCAGTATCACTGAAGACCCGCCGTGTAGGGGAATGATGCACGTTAAGTCTGTCCAGAGCTCAAACGTCCTCCCGTTGGTGTGGTAGTTAGGAGAGGGGCATGCCAGCTCAGGTGTCGTCCTCGTCACTTGACCATGGTTCAAAATTACAAGGTCCGTCGCCAAAAGCCCTCTTGTAGCTAAACCCAGTGGGATGTTAATATTAACTCACTCACTCCAATTTTAATGAATTGTATTTTTGAAATATACCTAATTTTAATGTATTATTTTGAATCTGTTTTTGAAATTTCGCTATATTTTAATCAATTGTTTGGTGCAAAATAGTCTAATTTAGCTCTTGGACCACAAACACCAACAATCGCTCATTCCTTTTTAAATATTAACATTAACTAATTTCTAGTTCAAATCATGAAATGTCCATGCTAAATCTGAAAAATGTTGAAATATGCTAATGCAGAATATTTTTTTCTCATGAGATCCATTTATATTGGATTTTTTTCATACTGTCAAACATTTTGTGATGTCCCTTGGATTTGTGAATCTACTCGGATTTAATCAATAGAAAATCATCATATTATTTATGTATGATGTATGTATTGATGTATTTATGTATGTATTGATGTATGTATTTATGTATTTATGTATGATCTTTTTTTTTTTGTAAGAATGTCCATTTTAAAGTTATAAATTTTTAAATATTTCTCTTATTTTGACTTGATTTATGTTTCATGTATAACATCGAGGGGAAAAAAAACTGCTTTTTGTTTATTTTTAACCAAAGTATTTATGGAAAATTAAGATTGCAGTGCTGAAATTTTGCTGTTTCTCATTACAGTTTGCTGAAATTCGTCCTGATTTCATTTATGGCAGCTTTTTTGTTTCATCTATTTCATTTTGCCCCTCTACTTCTTCCACTGATGACAGAAAAACATGTAAGATGAGAAAATATTTAAGAATGATATTCATAAATTGTTCTTTCTTTTATAATCATATATTTGATTTTTTTATTTTATTGCATATTTTTTGGTATTTTAAATGTCGGAAATATGAAGAAGAAATACTTTAATAAAACTGAATAAATATATATATACTTAACTCTTTTCCCCTACGAAGTAGATGTATAAAACCAAATTAAAGAAGATACGATTTGTGTTGTAAAAAAAGGGAATGATTTCTCACTTTAAAAAAAAAAAAAAAAACGAGCCTTACAGTAGTCGCATATGATGTGTAACATCTGACATGTTATCGTGGTAAATTCGCAATAGCAATTTAAATCCTGAAAAAAATGAAACGAGTATTATTGGAAATAATTTTCTATGGAATAATTATATCTTTAATGAAAATTTTATTTAATTAACTCAAGGAGTAATGCAATTTTTTATCAAAATAATTATTCTTGTTCAATTTGGGAAAGAGCGGTAATGATAATTTATGATAACTAAAATATGACACATATACTTGTGTTTTCCAAGTATTTAAAAACCGTTGAAAAATAGCGTCAATAACAGTACCACTGTTAGTTGTCGAAACTTTTCGATTTGTGTTCATTTCGAGGTTGAGTTCATCATTCAAAAAAGCTATGATTGGCTCGGCTTCTAGCAAACTGAAGTTAAATTTAAAATCACCACTCAAAATCATGGGAAGCCAGTGATAGTTTTTTAAAAAAAAAAACCAGAACCACCTTCGGTATATAGTAAAAGTAAAAAATGCAGGAAATCTTTAATTTTTTGAACCGTTTGATTCGAAGAAATGTATACGACCACCGAAATCACTGTTTGTCCATTTTCAAATAAGCATTCTGCCGCACATATGTCCCCAATATCTTGACTAACAATACCCAGTCCACTTGTTTGACGATAAGTAATATCCATATGTCGAGCCACAACATGTGAGTCGTTCTGTTTACGATAGATCGCAACACCAGCTGCTCTGTGTCCCGGTCGTTTAAATTGTACGCAGCAATCGAAGTCAGGTATCGAAACACGTTCGCCATTGTGTAACCACGTCTCTGCCTAAAGGACTTAGCTTCTTCTCTGATCCTAAAGTGAGAAAACAAAAACAAAGATCCTATGACCTAGACCGCAGGGGGCGGGGGATAGGGGGAGCTCCTCCCGAATGAAGGAGGAAAAAATAGAACTTCACTGAATAGCGCGCGCTTCCTCAACTTTATGTTACGCATTTCCGTCCCTTTTCACGAAATCACTCCCACAAATCTCCAGCAATCGAGAGGAAAGATGTTACACATCAAAAACATGTACAGGATGGAATAAACTTTATTTAATTCAATTTGATTGACTTTGACTCGCTCTTTATTAGCGTCGCATTTAAAAGAAAGCTTTTGGCAACAAACCTTTTTTAAATTTGAGTCGTTCAGGGACTAGGATAGGGAGATGACACTTGAGCTGGCATCTCACTTTCCAAATTTTCACTCTGCATTAAAGTGAGAACTTTGAGTGTCGACAAATTTAACGTATATCAGCCCCCTACACTTCTGGTCTTCAGCGTCATTAGGACTTGAATTCACGATTCAAGTGTAAGAACGTCGTTGACAAGCTTTCAATTATGACAACCATTTATTTAATTCAAGAAAACTTGGGAGAAGTGACAAAGCTCTACTGTTTATTAGGTTTTTGGATATGGGTATTTACATTTAAAAATGTTTAATACTTATATATTTAATATTAATATATTAAATTCTCGTATTTGTATTTTAATAAATGACTGAAATAAAGTTAGAAATGCTTAGAAATTGCACAAGAAAGAATAATAGCTTTAAATTAAAAATATTAGAAATATTATTTATAAACTATTCATCGTCACTTCTTAATAATCATTTGTTTATGGTGAGAGAAATCGAAATCGTTATTCTAGGAAACTATCACATCCGCTATGTTTGAATCCACTGAGATTTTTAACCAGTAATAAAAAATGTTGAGTAAATAAACTTTTTTTTAAAAAAAATAATTTCACACAATATCTTATTGAAAAAAAAAAAAATTTCCGTCTTAATTTTTTTTTTGGAGCTTTATGTCTTGTTGAAATTTTAAGGCACGTTTTTCATTTGGATCAATATTATAAAAGATTTCCCAGGCTTGAACAAAGTGTAAGGCTCTAGCATTTAATCAATTCATTTAATCAATTTCGCCCTCATCTCAACTATTGTTATTGTGCATCATCTGTTATTGGATTAATCTAAAGATGTTTACCGTTTGCATATTTATAATGCTTTCTCAAAACTGATTTGGAGTCATGCTAGTCGAGGGTTCATGTTTAGGACCTAGTGACCATAGTCCCTCCTGTTGAATTGTGTATTCTAGTCCTAATAATACCATAAAAGATTTGCCATGTAGAAGAGCTGATGCAATGATGCAAAACTCAAACTTCTCATTTTGACTTGATGAGGAAGTTTCGGAAGTGAAATGCCACATCAAGTGTCATTCTCGTCACTTGACCATGGTTAAAATTTATAGAATATACTGTGCTAATAGGTCTCTTGTAGCTTCAAAGTAGAATATTAAGAAACAATGAGACTGATTGGCGGTCATACCAATCAGCAATCTGAAATCAGTGAAAAAGAAATGCTATTTTTTCTTGGAAAGTGATACTTCAGGCGTAAAAAAGAAATACTATTTTTTTTTAACAGTGATACTCCAAAATCATGTAAAAAATAAAGAGTAAGGTGTTTTTAAAGTTTGTGTAATGCAAAATCTCGAAAAGTTTATTTTGCTCATCAGGTATTTTGTTTGTAGAAAGTTTTGAAGTATTTCCATATATTTAACAGTATATAAATTCGTTTTTTAATGCCTATATTGATTTGACATGTATTTGAATATTAAATTATCAAGATTTGTTTTAGAATATGCTATTCTCTTAAATAGACAAATAGTTTACTTTATTAATGTACTCTCTCTTAAGAGAATTTGAGGATATATTGGGAGTTCAGTGTAGTGCAAATATATAATGTTTAATTTTTATATTGTAGATATATTTTACTGTCATAAGGTTAAGCTTAAAGCCTCAATTTGTTATATTAGATGACAATTATATAATTAATCAAATTAACAACATGTTGTGCAGATATTTCCCCCTCTCTTTATTGTAAAATTTTGATAATTTTTTCAATTTTTCTCTTTTATTTTATCATAGCCTTAAGTTTATGTAGAATTACTTTTTAATGTTATATTGTTTTAATAAATTAAAATTAAAATATACTTCATACTTTGTAGGTCTGGATGCGTTTGCAGCAGCATTTTATCGATTTCTTTTTAGACTAGATAATGCAAGGCTTTGTAAACCATTTGTGTTTTTTATATTCTTGTCTGATGGTAATTTATTAGATGCGGAAGTGATGTCTCGTGTTATGCAATTTCTTACGGTAAGAAATGCTTATTACGCTATTTATTAGAAATTTTAAATGCTTTAGTTGTAATATTACATTTGTTGTACTAAAAATCTTTTTTAAATGTATGGTTATTTCATTATTACACTTGAAAGAAGCTACTTTTCTCAATTTTATGCACGTTAAATCTGTCGAGAGCTCAAACGTCCTCCCGTTGGTGTGGTGTGGTAGTTAGGAGAGGGGGGTGCCAGCTCAGGTGTCGTCCGCGTCACTTGACCATGGTTCAAAATTACGCGGACCGTCCCCAAAAAGCCCTCGTGTAGCTGAACAGTGGGACGTTAATATTCACTCACTCACTATTCTCAATTTTATTGTGTTTAAACTTATTAAAAATTCATGTTACAGTTTTATTTTTTGGTAATTTTAAGTTACACATGCTGGCCAATGAATTAGAAACCCAAGATCAATATTTTAATTGAACCACCTTTTGCACGAATAACTGCTCTGATTCGTTTGGACATCGAATGTACAAGCTTCTGGAGTGCAATTACCTCCAGAGAATACCATGTATTGGCTATGCAGCTTTTTAGATCTTGTAAATTATAGATGGAAGAGCGGAGTGTTGTAGGATGCGACTTTTCATTATATCCCACATATTTTCTATGGAGTTAAGATCCGGGCTATGCCGTGGCGGCTAGGGAAGGTGTTGAAAGTTAGACTGATGTTCAGCGAACCAATTTTGAACACTTCGGGCACCATGTATAGTTGCATTATCATCCAATACATATCGTATTCAATCCAATTAAAAATCCACCCTGTTGGCGTTGGTTTGCTTCGGAGTAAATATGCTGAGAGCAGTCGTAATGAACGAATAAGAGTCGCCCATCCGGTATAGAGGTTAGCGACGCTGACTGCTATTCCTTAGGGCCTGGGATCGAATCTCGGAGAAGGCATGAGTGTTTGTAAATGCATAGTGCCTTTGCGGCCTGAGGTATTCTAAATAGCTGACGAGCCGCAAGTCCTCTCGTGAGGTTGGTGGAAAGGGAAGAAAGGTGGGAGGCTCCTGACCATCCCTAGGGTGTTCCTCAAAACTGGAATGGAATCGAGTCAAAACATACTGTCACCTGTATAATGCTCAAAGCTAACGCTAACGACAGGCGTACATCTAACCCTTTGCCGCGAGGAATTTCGTGGGCCTCAATCTGACATAGGCAGACAGGTGGCATAAGTAACAACAAAACACGAATAAAAGACTGTTTACCGAAAAGCCTTCCTGTTTCCTTCGAATCGTCACATACAGTGGCGGATTGGTGAAAGAAATCCGCCTTGACAGGAAAAAATATCCCGGCCCTAAGCAGTGGAAAATGGCCAAAGAAATTGGACCTGGCAGGAGAAATCGCTTTGGCCGTATCCGCCACTGTTCACATATATCTTTATATGTGTGTGCTTGTGTCAAAAAAAATGAAATTATGTAGGCAAGCTTTTTAAGGTACAGCTGAACATTGATGTTAAAAACAATAGTTCAGTTCTTACACAGTTATGGTTCAGTCATAAAATTTATACTTTTTTTAGTGGAAATTAATATGTGTGAAAAACATAAATGGCACTGGAATTATACTTGCTGCACAAAAAATGCCGAGACAAAGTTTAAGAAAGAGCAGTAAAGACAAAAAGTAACAAAAAACCAACACGTGTTACACAAATTTTTATATGTTTTAGCCTTCGCATTTGATAACTTTGTTTGTACCAGATGTGCTGGATAGTACTGAAGAATCTGTTGAACCTTGCATTTGATGGCATCTGTCAAATCGGATACAATTTGCAGATTGATTGTGCACACTTTGAGTTTCATGTATTCCAACAGCCAGAAATTCATTGGAATTACGTCGGGCAAATTTTGTACCATTCCATTTCCTTGAACATTATAAGTGTTAGAGGCTCATATATCAGCAAAGTTTTTTTTAATAATCACCTTATATTTCTTTATTAGTGTCTTAGTAGCAGGTAAAAATATTAGTGTTAGTTGTGCTACAAATTATTAATTAAAAAGTTGATATGTCTATGCACACAGACCATTCTAATTTTTTGTTATCAGATATGTTTATGTATTTGCCTCTCTAAACTATACAAAAGTACACTCAACTCCTTTTTACATTGTGGATACTTTCCTTAAAAAAACAATAAAAAAATACTTGCGACTTAAGGTAAATTTAGAGAAATTTTCCACAATTTCAAAAAATCGTGTTGGAGGAAAAATCTCTTAATATTTTCCCAAAACCCTGTGAAAAAAAGTAATAATAAAATCCGTTACATATTTATAAAACAAAAACAATTCAATTTTGTTAAAAAAAATTAAAATTAGTATACAGTGAAAATTCAGCCTGTAAGTGCATACAACATATAAAAATTCAAATTGAAATTATGAATAAAACTGACAACTATTCATTGCTACTTGATAACTAGCATGCATGTTTATTACGAACTGGATAAAAAATTCTATTATTAGTAGTTGTGTCAGATATATCTAGAACAACTGTCGAATTGGATTCAAATGAAAAATTTCGTTCATTATTAGTAGTATCTTTTAGGGTTTTTTTTTTTTTTTTTTGGTTTCTCAAGTTCATTATATAATTCTTAATATCCTGCTACACAAGATTACGTTGAAATTATAATACACGCTGTATGTTAGGATTATGAGTAATAAAATGTTGTTCCATACTTATAGCAAATTTCAAATCCTCGCAAATTAAATTATCTGTTAATAGCTGAGCTTCACCTTCGACTTTGCTTGGATCGACTTCTTTATTATCATAAGCTGTCATAAATTAATTCAAATCACTCCTCATCCAAAAGGCACGATTCCCCAAATTTTTTCGGAATTCGTGCTAGAATAAAAAATTTGCCTAAAAAAAATTTCGTTAAATTCGTGTATGTGTTACCGTAATTTCGCACGTATAGTCCGCACCATCGTATAGTCCGCAGACACGATTTTATATAAAAAAAATTTCAAAAATCGTCAGATAGTCCGCACCACCGGATAGTCCGCGGACTATACGTCCGAAATTATGTTATTTTAATACGGCAATATTAATGTATTTTAGAAACAAAGAACTAAGCATAAATAGAAAAAAAGTACTTCCTTACTAATATACCTTCAGAAATAAAACGCTAAATACAAATAAAAAACAGTGCTTACTAATTAATCATATATTAATTAATCACACATTCTACTACATTAACGAAAACCTTCAAAGTCCGATTCATCGGTATCAGAATTAAACAGTTCTAATATATTTTCGGGAAGAGTGTCCGAAAGATCATTTTCAGCATCACTATCTTCACTGTCAGTGATTTCCTCGCTTTCACTAACAATCCCGGCTTTTATAAATCCCGATCGGATGGTGGACACTTTAACACTTTTCCAGGATTTATCGACACATTCGGCAACTTCAGTGTATGAAGCGCATCTCATATTTCCTCCTTTTGTACAAGTATATGTAAACCTTCCGACATCCAGTTCTCCCAGCAAGCACGTTCGTGGGACTTGAAACTTCTGTTCACGCTAATATCCAGAGATTGCAGGATTTTTATTAAACCTCCTGGAATAACGCTAAGTTCAGCACCGATGTTTTTTTTTTTTTTTTTTAGCTTCCGCCTTTACACTGTCTTTTATGTGTGCCCTCATGGAATCCATAATTAGTACTCCTTTGGAATTGAAAAAAGGCACCTTCTCTCTTCTTCCAAACTTCTTGAAACCAATCGAGCATAATGTCCTCGTTGCACCAACCCTTTTCATTGCACCGTATTACGACGCTTCGAGGAAAATTTTCCTTGGGAATTGTTTTTCTCTTAAAGATTAAGAGCGGCTTCAACTTTGTGCCGTCAGCACAGCAGGCGAGCATCACTGTGAAATGGGTCTTTTCTTGACCAGTTGTTGTTATTGATAATACTCATTCATTCTGCACTATGCTCTATGGTTTACTATCGATACATGCGAATGTTTTCGGAATCTCACGCTTTTTTTTTATATTTGATCATCGGCAGTTCACGACAGTGTGTTTTTTAAATTTCGACGATTTTAACGTGAACAACCAGCGTATTATCCGCACTGGTGGATAGTCCGCAGCTTCAAAAATTCGCATTTTAAACACAGATAGTCCGCGGACTATACGCGCGAAATTACGGTATTTCAAAATCGTGTAAAAAAAGAGATTTAGTTCTTAAACTGTACTCAAATTTCTCCAACTCAGTGCCGATTTAAAATCATTTCGGGCCCGGGAAGCAGAAGATCTACAGGCCCCCTTATCACTGGTGGATCGAAATTTATAACTAAAAAATCTTGTTAGAACTGCCTATCTGGGCACCTGCCTCAATCGCCCAGTGGATAAACCGGCACTGCTCCAACTAAAATTCTGATATCATCTTCATTACAATTTTGGAAGTTTTTCTAAAAAATTTCTAGGTCTCGAGAAAAGTGGTTAAGAAGAGTAACAAAAAAAAGGTTTTTTTTTGTTCAATACAATGAAAATTAATAAAATTATACTTAGAAAGCATTTTATTCTTGTTAAATGTGAAAAAAAATCACTACTGTCAAGTTTCATGATTATATTTACACTGCTGGCCACCGTAAATGCAACACCCTGAAGGAAGCACGCAAATAACATGAAATTTACAACATGCATTAACGGAGGTGAGATATGCAAATGATTAGAATTTCAGCGCAGACACACATCACGCACGCCTGTTTCACCACCTCAAAGTGCTATTTAAGGCTTGGAGATTTTTTACGATTTCAAGTTCGGCAAATGTGTTTTTCTTGTGGTTTTTTTTCAAAAAAACGATCAGTTATATCTCGTGGACAACAGTGATCAGCTTTTGATCAAGTATCCGAGTTCGACAGAGGAAGGATAGTGGCCTACCGAGATTGTGGATTATCTTTCAGGGAAATCGGTAGTCGTGTTGGACGAAACCAAACAACTGTAATGCGGATATGTGACCGTTGGATGCAGGAGGGTACGACGGACCGACGTGGTCGATCGCATCCACCTCAGTGCACCACTTCACGTGAGGACAGGCAAATTGTGCGCATGGCAGTGAGGGATCGCTCAGTCACATCACGAACCATAGCACAGCACATTGAGTCTGTAACGTATCCTTCAGTGTCTGCGCGTACTATTCGACGCCGTTTACAGCAGAGTGGTATGTCCGCAAGACGTCCATTGCTTGGTCTACCCTTGACGCAGAACCACAGACGTCTCCAATGGTGGAAAGAAAAATGTGGGCGGCAGAATGGAATGAAGTTGTCTTAACTGACGAGTCACGCATCTGTCTGCAACACCACGATGGTCGGATTCGAGTCTGGAGACACCGTGGAGAGAGGATGCAGAACAGTTGCGTTATGCACCGCCACACTGGTCCTGCACCGGGTATTATGGTATGGGGCGGTATTGAATATCACTCTCACACTCCTCTAGTACGCATTGCCGGTACTTTAAACAGCCAGCGCTACATCTCCGAGGTGTTGGAGCCAGTTGTCCTTCCTTACCTTCAGGCCCCTCAGGGGGCTCACCTTCTTTAGGTGAGTACGGGTGTCACAATCCCGAGGTGCCCTAGTGATCTTTTCCTTTTCCCACGGGGTTTACTGTCTTTGGTAAACACGGGCTTCACGAACCCGGGGTACCCTAGTGATCCTTCTCTATTTTCGACCCTCTTTCTTGTCATTCAATTCATTCTTTCTTTCTCTTCCCGTCTAGACCACAGATATTAAAACAAATGTTTGGCGCAGTATAGCTGAAATCGGCTCTTGCGCCAATAAACCCCAAAATCACTCACTCACTCACTCCTTACCTTCAAGGCTTGGCCATAGCCATATTTCAACAGGATAATGCGCGACCACGTGTGGCACGCATTATCCAAAGGTTCTTCGTCAATCACCAGAGATTGAATTACTTCTCGGCCGGCTCGCTCTCCGGATCTTTCGCCATTAGACAACATGTGGTCCATGATTGCTCAACGATTGACCCAGATTACATCCCCAGCTGCAACACCAGATCAACTTTGGCAACGTGTGGAAGCTGCTTGGTCTGCTGTACCCCCAAGAACACATCCAAAGTCTCTTTGAATCAATACCGAGGCGTGTGGCAACGGTGATCTCCAACAATGGCGGCTACTCTGGTTACTGATTCTGGCAGGAACCACACTTCACAGAAGTCTATAAATTTAATCATTTGATACTTGGTCAACATGTTATCTACTAAATAAATTTTGTTGTTCTATCTCTTGTCTTTCTTAGTGTTGCATTTACGGTGGCCAGCAGTGTATTTAAGGAGTTCAAGAAGGGTTTTGTGGTGAACTCGGAACTCGTGGGGGGTGTTATTTTTGTCAAGTCGTGGTGCCGTTGAATACCAAATGTGTTGAGGGTTTTAGGCATGCCAAATCAGTCAACTTTCATAACTCACGTGAGAAAGTGGAGTGCTTTGTCAAGTGTCCTTGCCACGTGACCATAGTTCAAAATTACGAGGTTTCAATAACCCTTGAGTGCGATGTTAACAGTAAAAAAAGGGGTTATCGTACCCATCAAGACGAACGATATTTTTTAAGGAAAATGGGTTCGCATTCCACTCTGAGTTGCTGAAAAGCGTTTTTTTTTAGAATGTCCAAATTGAACTGTCAAAAGTAAAATAGAGAAAAGTCACATTTTACTCAAACTATTTAATTGGCATAAAAAAATTCAGATTGGTGCTCATGTGTGGCGTCGAACATTGCACATCAGCAAATGAAAGAGTGACACCCTATCTCAAAGGCTTCCTTTGTCTGTTTATCCTTGCTTTCTGTAGCAACCATTCTCCGGTATGAAATAAATCACATAAGAGACAACGTTAGCTTGATGGTCTTATTTTGAAGTCCATCTTTTTTTGCTACTCTGACCTGAACTTAAAGTTTTAGTGTTTGTATATACGTATGCTGTTCACTTCTAAGCACTGTGGATCTTGAGTGATTTATTGGGATATAACCCAAGACCTGCTGCCTTGAGATCCCGACCCCTAACTTGTCATCGCGGACTTTCCACAACTCAGAGTGAAATGTGACCCTCTATTATTTAGTAAGTATTGTTCGTCTTGAGGGATGCAATAGCACATCCTTATTTTGTCAAAACTCTTCGTACAAAAAAAAAATTCATACATGTGTGGCTGTACCCTTAGTCTAAAAAGTAGGCTGGACGCAGAGGCGTATTAAGCAGCTGGCGGCCACCAGCTTGATGGATTCCAGTTATAAATTCAACTTGCAATAAAAATATCTTGAATCGATACTGCATCCCTGATGATTCCCACGGAATTGTAACAACTCTAGCCATCTTTCTTCCTTATATCTGTATTATTGCAATATGTAGAAAATTTCCGCATGCGTTTTGTTACACAAATTTTATTTCGAAACAAACGAATATTATTCAAGTTAAGCAAGCTCATTTTTAGTTCACAGCCGTGCTTATTTACTCTCGGATACATCTTACACTGATAGAGAAAAAAATTCGAACTGCAAGCAAAAATTATTGTAAACTAATGAAACTTTTGCAATACTAGGTAACATATTTAGTTGACTTAAAGTTTCAAGATCACAAGTTACAATAATCGCGAGATGAGCCGTTTCAAATGTGAAACAATGGTACATTAAAAACCGGTGTAGCCGCTAGAATTTTTAATGCAAGCATACAATGCGTCGTACAAGTACCGGATATCAGTTTATGGGATCGAATTGCATGCATGTTGCTCTTGGTTGGACAATATAGGGCTGCTTAATTCTAGGTGTTGATAAAGTTGTCGTTGCCGTTCACTGATGGTCTATTCGTACTCACACACACACAATAGGAGAAAGATCTGGTTATCTAAAAGGCCAAGGTAACACGTTGGCTTTCTATAAAGCCTGTTGGGTTACAACAAGGGATAAGGCTGCTCGTTATCCCATTGGAAAACACCCCTTGAATGATGTTTATGAATGACAGTGCAACAGTTTTAATCACCAGACTGACGTACAAGCTTGCAGTCAGGGTACAGGAATTAACGTCGAGAGTTCTGCAATCAAAGAAAAATATTCGGGCCAGACCATAACTCTAGGTCATAGGTTCCCAACCTTTCTTGAACTGGCGCCCCCTTACCTAATTAATATTTCGATATCGCCCCCTTTTCTAGTGAATATTTCGACACCGCCCCCTTTTCTAGTGAATATTTCTATACCCCACCCCCTCCCACTCTAGAGAAATAAGTATGTATTCCACCATGTACATAATACATGGTAAAAACAAGAGTTCAGTTTTAAAAAATATCCTATTACTAAAAGAATATATTTTTTTAATTTCGTTTTTTTTTCTAAAGTCCCAGTTTTCTTACTTGAAAATCTGAAATAGCTATTGCCAAAAATGTATTTAAATGTGTAATATATATTTTAGTCATTGGTAGGATATTGTTGGAATTGAAACGCTACTGAATTTCTTCTTCATTTAAAAGAGTGGAATAAAAAAAGATTTTTAGATTACCTGTTATAAAGACAGACAGGGGCTTAGATGATACGAAGTAATTCATAATAAACTATTGCTTTCAAAATAAATATAAATTGACAGTTTCAGCCTTTAAAGAACCACGTTAACTCCCGGTTAACATGTTTAATTGTTTCTTGGATAATATACGTAATGAAATGCAGTGGATGAAACATGTTTCCTATCGCTCACAAACAAAGACAACACGTGCACTACAAAAATTAAAATGCACTATATCATTCAATTTAATAGACGTGGGAATGTAATGTAATCTTTTAAGTCTTTCATCTACTTCCCGTACTACCGAAATAACTGAATTATCGTACATGTGATATGGAATGATTTAAATACATACAAACGGTAAACAGTAATAAAGTTTACTTTTGTTAGTACATAATCAGCGTGTTTTTTAGTCTTTTTTGGTTAATCTGCCCAAGCCCCTCCGGGCCATCTCAACGTCCCCCTGAAAGCCTCAAACGCCCACAAGGGGGCGTTATCGCCCACGTTGAGAACCTATGCTCTAGGTGCAGGTTCAATGTGTCTTCCGTAGTAGACCGCAAAAAGGTTGTTTTCAGGCCTTGATCTGGTCTTCTAATCAATATGCAGCCTTCACTGCAGTTGCATAACGTACACCCCCGTAGCGTCAGGGGAAGGCAGTATTTGAGAAGGCCCAAAATCTGACTTTGCAGGAGGGGGGCCCTAATATTCTCCGTTACGCCACTGCATCACTGACACCAAGATAGAAACAGCTTTAATCGGAGAACACAACACATCGCCTCTCCGCTCTCCAATGATCTTTAGCGTGACATCACTGAAGTCACAGATGTCAGTGATTTGGAGCTAATAATATCAACTGTGTCACTCTGGTGACGAAAAAAACTGTAGTTTATGTTGTAGATACGTTGCGATGTTCCACAGCTATGTGTTCATGAATGAAACTTGATATAAACACTTTACTGTATTTTTTTAGGAGAGATTATTATATATATGTCTCAAATTAAAAAGAAAGTTACAAAATACTAAAGGATACTAACAAAGCTGTGTGATATTGAATCTTTTAATTTTGACGAAAATTTTTTACTATTTTTAAAAGAAAACGAAGATATACACACAATGAAGATCCTCACTAGAAATTTATCGAATTGCAAGAGAAAATCCCATATAAAGATATTTTTGAAAATATTTTTATCAATATCAATATCGAATGCACATCAGTTGAGAGATCTTTTTCAGTTTTAAAGCGTGTTAAAATTATTTAAGAAATACTATGGAAGAGAAGACAAATTGAATTACATGACCATATTATACATGGAACAAGATGTTTTGGACAAAAAAGATACGGCAAAATAAATAAACAAATAATTGATGAATTTGTCAAAGAGAAATCAAGAAATATAGTTGTGTTGCATAATTGTAAGCTCTTGAGTAAGGTTTTTAATTTTTTAAATACAATTTAAATTTATCTTTAGTCATTAAATTTTATTATTAGCAATACATTTTATTTTGAGTACTAAGGTCAGAGAATCTTTTAATTGTTTTTGTTTTTCGATTCTTCAGCCCATGGGCCTCAAACCTTTTACCGCCAGGGGCCTCCAACTATCTTAATATGCCTCTGGCTAGATGAATTGTTTAAGATACTTGCCTAGAATGAATATTAACAATGGAAACGAATCATTAAAAAAAAGACGAGCAAGAAGTGACGTATCTTATGTCAAGTGGTACATTAACTTTCTGATTTTCGTTTAATCTAAGTCCTCACATTGGCATGGGTACTAGTCCAGGTGTCATTCTCATCACTTGAACGTGATGCAAATTACGAGGTCCGTCGCCATTAGTACCATGCTGCTTCTCTAAGTGTGACGTTATAATAAAATATTCTTCAGTTATTTTCAGTAATTACACATAAACTGATTGATCTTTTGTATTTTATGTACAATTTTTATAACTCTGAATAAAGGTAGTGTTGAATTATGCAAATCCCAAACTTAAAACTTGTTAGTTAGAATGATTAAGTCTTCCAACTAACTTAACTAATCCATTTAGACTAAAGATACATCTGAGATTATAAGTCGTGGTTGATTTAATTTTTATTAAAGTGGCTCTTAGAGGCTATACTAGAGTATTGGCGCTTTCTCGTAATTTTGAACCATAGTCAAGGGCCAAAGACGACAACTGTACTCTGCCTCTTCCACTCTCTAAACTTCTATAACTGGAGGACTTTGAGCCACTACTATGTTTTAGTAGATGCGTATAGATTACAATTAATTTTTTAAACCAAGCATAATTGCATAATTTCTTTTACTTATGAATATATTACTGAGACAAAAAAAGCCACATTCGATTGGGTGTCATTGTATCTAATAGGTGATATCCACAACCAACCCAGAATATCTATGTGTCTGAATAGATTAAGAATTCTTGTCCCAACACAAATGAAGTATATATAATTTTTTTTTTGGCTTTAAAAGGAATTAGTAATTGCTGAGGGGGAACGAGGTTCTCTCTTTACCAGGAACTTGTAATTATTAAATTAATTATTTTTTTAAAGCATTCTTCGCAGATACAGGATTTTTATGAAACCTATTCATACATTTCAAAGTTAATTTACTAGTCGAATTTTCATGTGTAGATTTCAAAGTATATCTTAGAAGCAGGGCCGGACCGTGACCTTTGGAGGCCCTGGGCTAATAATACCTTGAAGGCCCCTAAATAATTAAAACTTTCGCCTTTTTCATAAAAAAAAAATTGCGGGGAAAAATTTTAAATAAAAAACTCTCTTAAAGGTTTTTTTTTTAAAATTTTTTTCAAACAATTTAAATTCGTTATGAACAATAACATAATTTTAAAAAAAACTTTTCTACACTTTTGTGCTGCAAATTTTTTTATTTGCTCATCCCATTTTAAGTCTGAAGGGAGATCAGTATTAATAGAAAGAAGTGATAAATAAGTAAGTCTATTATTAGTCAATTGTTGTTCTATATTTCTATATAGGACATTTTACAGAATGCACACTCAGCTTCACTAGTAATAGGGAGCGTTATAAAAAATTTTAAAACGGTATACAAATTTGGAAAAACGTCACCTTTTATTTCCAAAAATTAAATTTAACATATCAATACAAGTATAGGACAGCTCAGTTTGTTTTAGATAAGTTTTGAGTTGAACACCTTCATTTATTAAATGTTGGTCTACGTCATCTGAATAGGGAATACACTCTCCAGACCGACGTTCTTCTTACTTTGATCTTGAAATTCCATCAAAAATTTAAATACTATATTTTGCATATACTTTACTTCTATTTAAATCAAAGGTTAGCTTATCTTACGAAGCAATAAGCGAGTCCCTTTTAAATTTTTCTGTCCCATATAGAGCTTTTTTTGTCGATTTATCTGCAAATTTTTAAGTAACCCGTCTCTTGTTCACATCACTATATTCTGTTTCTATAAACTAGGACAATTTTTTGGCTGCGTCTTGATATTCCTTTAGTTTTTTATCTGATACATGTACATTGCTTATAAACTTTTTTATTGACATAATTAACTTATTTCCTTCACAGATGTCCAAACCAAGAGTTTGTAATTTCTGTTAACGGAATTAAATCTTTCAAGAATTTCTTCCTAAAGTACAATTAAAATAAAAGTTTAGAATTTTGTTAATTTCTTAAAAGAATTTACTGCGTTTTTTCGAAAATCAGTTTTTTCATTTCCATTGTCAGTAAATATTTTAAGAATGTTCATGTTATTACCATACTTATCTTTTAAGGCTATCTAGTCTGATTTAAACTTTTTAAGGTAAATTTCAGTTTAATTTCACAATTTAGAAGTTCCCATCTACGGGTCGAAGCAGAAAAGAAAACATATTTGTTGCACTAAACCAAAGAAGTTCACTATTTCAGTTTCATCCTAACTGTGGGATTCTGCACCAACCAAACTAAGAGAATGTGCAGCACACAATACATAATTAACGAATTTATTTTTTTTTTCTTTTAGAAGAGCTTGCACACCATTATATCAACTGGACATATTGGCAGCGTTGTCAAATGACTGTCCCCTATAATTATCCAATAGCAGTCCATTTGTTGCTAAAAATTCTTGTAGATTATAAGTACTATAATCGAGAGTGGCTACTAATCTTTATTAATGAGCCACATTTTTCATACACTTAATGCCTGAAAACAATATCGTAGTATAACAGCAAATTGGTCATTGTGGGACAAATTTGGGGTTGAATCCATCACAACTGAACAATGCTTTGTATAAACGTTATTCGTGTTGTAATTGTTTTAATGATTTGCTTGCCCATGGATCTCCATTACTTGCTAATATATCGTTTTTGATAAGTACGATTTTAACGATTTTGTTCGTAGCTCTCGCTCTTCAATATGTTCACGATCGAATGGGTCCAACTCTGCTAGCAGTTCCGGTGCACCCATAAAACTACCATTATGAGGAGAACTAAAAACTTCCTCGGTACTTCTTCATGCTAAACCTCTTAAGGCCAAATACCGTACTGCCGTAATAACACGTTTGAGGATATTGTTTGTAATATTATACTGTGAATCTTTTCTTAAGTTGCTCCTGTAACTGTTTATCTAACAAGGGGAGGGCACGACTAAGGAAATTCATTTGGGGATGGGATTTTGTGTAATAGTAGTACTCCTTTATGGTGTTGAACCGTCACTATAATAGCGTCGAACAGACAAACAGTTCCGAGAAAATAGCCTTCGAAATTAGTACTTAGTTTTTATACAATTAAGTTTTTTTCATCTTCAGCGATGCAGTGGCATAGGTGGTAGTGCACCTGCATTCCGCGCGGTCTGTCAGGGTTTGAGTCATGCGATCGACTTGCTTTGTTTTTTTATCAATTAATTTAATAATTTTTACAGTTAAATAAATTTATTTAAAAAAGGCTTATTAAATATTTTATGTAATTATTTTATATTTTAAAAACTAAAACAATTACTATAATTTTTAATATTTGTTTTATATTTTATGAATATATCATAATATTAATTTATTATAATATTAATTATTAAATTATTATTAATAAATAATATTAATTATAAACATGTATTATATTAAATGATATTTTATATAAGTATTTTGTATTTTAAAAAGTAAAATAATTACAAATAGTTTTATATATATATATAGTTGGATAAAAATAATTTTATAAGTAAAATTGTTTATATTTTATTATTACAATTATTTTATAAATATATAAAATATTTGTTTATAAAAATTATTTAATTGTAAAAATAATTAAATGAATTGGAAAAAAAAGCAAGTCTACCACGCGACTTGAACCCTGACCGATCGCAAAAAATACAGGTGCGCTATCACCTATGCGCTATCACTACATCGATAGAGCTGATTAAAACTTAATTGTACAAAATGAATTATATAGTATGAATTTCAATTGCTATTTTCTCCAAATTGACTGCCCATTCGGCGCTATTACATTGAGGGTTAAATATCCTAAGGCAGGGGTCTTCAAACTGTGTTCCATGGAACCCTGAGGTTCCACAAGACATACTCAGGGGTTCCAAGAGTCACAATAAGAAATTTAGAAGAAATAAATATGTATGTAAAATAGATTCACGTTCTCTGTGAAGTTTATAAGTTACAAGTATCTAAAGCTCATCGCCCCTTATTCATTAAAACTGAATAAAGTTATTATATAAAATTTTATTTATATATAATAACTTTATTTTTCAACACTTTTTAAACATTATAAAACAATAAAAGAATAATAAAACGTTTAATTTATATATATATATGTATATACTCTCTACTAGATTGTGGATATTCCATTGTTTACTATCTTGGGTTCCACGAGATAATTTTATACTTGTTAGTTAGCACAATGTCTTGCAAACTAAATAGTTTTCTAATGGAAAATGCACCTTTTTACATTTGGGGGAAAAAACACCTATAATGAAGGAAAACAAACATGTTAACAGAGTTGATGTTAAAATCTAAATTTAAGCAAGAACAGCTTCTAAATTTTAGGTTTCAAATTCTCCATCATGCATAATACACGGAATTTCTCACACATCTATAAACATTTTTATGCCATTCAGAATATTAAGTGAAATATATTTCTCAACGTAAGTAGCTACAAAAACAAAGTATAAAAGCAAATTAAACTCAAAATAAGTAATGCGATTGCACTTAATCTCAATAGACCTCGACCGTGTGAAAAAAAGGAAGCACATATCTCAGTTTCTAAATATAATGCATGGATATAGGTGACGCTTGAATCATATATTAATATTGTTAATGAGTAAATTATATTAACAAAATTAGATTAGTAATTTTGCAAAATTTTTTTAATAATAAATACAATTACTTTTTTTAAGTGCTTTTACATGATGTGCCAGTAACCTGTTGACCTACTTTAAATATTACTCTTTGAGACATATTCTTTGACGCATGTGTTTGGAAATGGGTTCCAAGAAAACACTTTCTAGTTAAAGTTGTTCCACGAAAGCACTTTCAAGTTCCAGGGACTACACGAAAGCAACTTCAAGTTCTAGGGGTTCCGTGATTTGAAAAAGTTTGAATGCCACTGTACTAAAGGAGTACTGCTAATACACAAAGTCTCGTCCCCAAATGAATTTCCTCATCGTGCCCTCCCCTTGTGAAACAGACTTATTTTCTTTTCGTGTCAACCAAAGTAACACTAAATTTTTATGTTCAATAGAATTTTCCTGATTTTCTAAACAACTTGTTAAGTGTTTCCTATCAGAGAAGTCTGTTGTGTATCGAGAATTTGATTTTGCAAAAAGTATGCAGGTCAAACAAAAAACACTACCCCAATACTAGTTGAATAACATAGCCAAGATCTTTCCAGCACTTGGCCATTTTTAAGTTTTTTATTGAAATGATTACTCGAAAATGATCTTTTTTGTCCTTTGTATTCTCTTACCAAAACAGAATATATATTGTTTGGATTTTTATTTTGAAAATAACTCATTTCATGTGAAAGGATACAATCAATAAAATTATTACTTAGCAATTTAGGCCACGAACCCACGTCAACGTATTTCTCAAACCCAACACTGCCTAAACACTTTCGGTTGGCGGATTACTGATGTTCTCTGGCTGAACAATATCTTTTTCAAAAGGCTGCTGGTCATCGAGATCTTGCATATTTTCCTCATTAATATTTGCTTGTTGTGTTTCTCCGTTTTCTTTGGCTAAGTTCCTTTCCCTTTCACTTCAATGGCGTAACGTACACCCCTGCATTGGGGGGGGGGCAAAGCCTATGTTATGCTATGGTTTTTCAATTTTTTGTAAGATTCGGTTTGGAGCCCAAAACCTGATTGCACCTATTACACAAAAATAAATGGCTACAGAAAAAGTGCCACCACGTCTGTATAAGTGCTCGATGCTCATCGGCACCGTCCTATGATAGAGCCTCTGTCTATTAATTACTAATTTCCGCGTATTCGGTGGTAAGGCGGAAGAACAAAAGTAAATTGTGCTCTTGCTCTCGAAAATAAAAATAAATTAGGTATGGTATTTCTGGTATTTTTTACTGGTTTATTATTTTATTTCTGTTTTGATTGCAAGCATCTTTTTATGTTTGTTGTCTTTAACGGGGCTCGGGGGCCCCTGGGTTGCAGCCCATTAAGCTCATACGTAGATCCGGCCCTGCTTAGAAGTTACTACAGAACAAAGTGTTCATTTGTTCTGTGAAAAGGACATAATCACACACCAAGTTAATGATCGTTACTTGTTTATTAAATAAAATTGAATACCTTAATAATATGTTGAAGGTATCTTATTTTAAAATAGGAGCAATTTATTGAAAATGTTTTGAAAAATGATTTTAAAGAAAAATATCTCTATTTTTTTTAGGTTGATCCAGTAAAAATTGAGCTTTCTTCAAAATATCTTTATCTGTGGACCAATGTGCCACCTTTTAAGTACGATAATTTTTATTAATTTTTAGTTTATATATATATATATATTTGTTAATATCTTCAGTTCTATTTAACAAATTATTTATTTTTCAAAAACTTGATGTTTAATCTTATGTCTGGATAATTTTGAATGTAAATTACGAAAACAAAACTAATCTCTAACACAGGATATTTTTAAATTTTAAAACAATGAGAATCAGATATAATACAATCTTTCATAGTGAAAAATGATTTCTTTCTCATTTATCTGATTAATAATGGATTCTTCTAATCAAGGTTTTAATTGAAATTTTGTATTTTGTGCTTGTGGCATGTTTTTTCAGGTCAACAAACCATTTTTAAAACTAACTTTATTTAGTTTATATTTCTATGCAGAAAATGAATTTTCAAAAATAAAATTGACTTAAGATTATTGTTTTGAGAGTTTTAAATTTATTTTTAATTTCTTGAGGTCTTGGGTAATAAACGTTTGGTCTCAATAAAAGGTGTGTTTTTTTCCCGGAAAATATCAAAACATCTAATGTGCATATAATTCCTAAAGACTTAAGAGTTCCAAAAGCTTAATACAATATTGATATCATATGAAGGTGAAAAAAGTAGAGATTAGGAATAGTTTTTTCAAAGTAAGAAATGGAGGGTTTTTAATTGCATAAATACATAATATACACAAATTGGTTCTTGTTATAGCCTTTTTAGATTTTTCTTCAAGAAACCAAAATTTTCTCTGACCGTCTGTATTTATTTCATTTTACTCTGAACAAAAGTCTAGTGATAACTGAGTTCTCTCTTTCAGGTAATTATTATTTATATTTCCTCTTTTCGATGCAGATTTTAAGCTCTTACATTTTTTTATTTATTTCCATTCAAGTTGGTGAAATTATCATCTATCCAAATAACTTGTGCTATATTATCTTATAAACTATTGACTGAATGCAGGAATTCATCATAATTCTTGCTTGTCAATTAAAAATCTACATATACAACTCCAATTCAAGATATGAAAACAAGGGGGGGGGAATAAAGCACAAAATGATTTGAGATATGAATTCATATCAACATAAATGATGAATGATTGAAAATTTTAAATATCACATTCTACAGTCTGTAGACAAATGTGTCGTAGTCTCTCACTACCCCTATGATTATTAATTCCTCTTTGCACATTATCTAAATTTAGATATGTTGGATTCATAATTAATAACTACATAAATAATAAATCACTACTATTTATTATTCCTTATGATAGAAATACACCAATATTAATCAACTTTAAGAACAACAAATTATAGTGGAGTGAGATCAGAATTCAATTATGAACGACGGAACACTAACTGATACCACGAGGAATAACGCATACAATCAAACTACGCATTTAAATCTAATCTATAAAAATCACAGACCTGATATCTCTTTAAGACAGGAATCTTGAACACTTGTAGAATCTAGGGAGTGGTTTCAATCCTGGATATCTTCGTTACGTCCGAACTGAATTAATGAATCTTTTTCAATAATCTCTCTTCAGCTAACAAACTTCACTTAGTTAAACTAATCTCCTAGAATCACCTTCTTATCATACGTATAATTTTAACAGTAGTCATTTTTTATTTCTTTTTTTTTTTTTCGAACTCGCTAGCTATCTTATTGCATGTCACCTTCATTAGTGATTTTAAAATAAATAAAAAAAGAAAAAAAAAATAAATAAAAAAAAAAATAGTATATATTGCAAGTTTTTTGGCAATGCATTTTTCTTTAAAAAAAAAATAGAATTACCAGGTGACTAAAAAAATTAGAATAATATGCAAAAAGTGTATAGTTCATTTGAATTAAAAACGCTGTGAGTGGTTCTTTCATATTTAGTGGCCTGAGTCTTAATAGCGTCATATGTGTAAAATATCATCACACATATAGTGCATTATAAACTAATTTTTTCAGTCGTTTTTGCCCATAGTTTTTTTTTTTTTGTCTTTTAGAACTAAATTCTGAAGGTGTTTATTCATTAGGCCACACACCGACAATCGTACTCTCCAGATTTTCTTTTTTTAGATTGGGCGAATTTGTCGACCAAGAAGGTAGTGTGTTTTTCTTCTTCTAAAGCTAAGTACAACCTCTTACGTGTAGAAACTAAAATTATCCTCAAATACATCTTCCAGTGGTGGAATGATAAATTGCTCAAGTATCACCATGTGACCCTACCTGTGTCCAAATATATAGCTATCCTAATCCTCATCTCTCGTACATCCCAAAATCATAGCAAATGTCGGTATTTCATTCCAATAAAAGTTTCATGCAAAACTGTAGTAGAAGTTTCTTACTTACCATGTTAAACACGATACCTTGATGATCGTGTTAATACAAAATATGTGTGTGTGTATGATTCATCTGTAAAAAGCACACTATTCCAGCCCTGAATACCCCATTACAATCTGTCTTTACGCTGCTGTACTCTTTCGGCTTTTGCTCACAAGTAAGTAGCTGTTTTACCTTGGCTATACGTGATTGAAAATCAAGTTTATGAAGTTGTTGCATTGCGGAAGACCTTGAGACAAACAACTCCTTGTTCTCACTACTTATTATTTATGAATTCTGAGACATTTGAAGCGGTTTTACCTTACAATACATTTCAGCGTTCGATCTTACCTTACTGTGGTTATTCGTTTACAACCACTATTTGCAGGATTATTTTTAGAGTATTGTTTTTTTAGTTTTACTCAGTTTTTTTAGAGCAATTGTTTGTTGACTGAGTCTTCTATTGCGGGGAGTCCCAATTTTAGTCTTACTTTACTTCAGTTTGTCTTTCATGTCTCCCATTTTTAACTTCCGACTTAATAAAGACTCAAGTTCACTGTACATCTCTGGGCAATTGGATCGCGAAGCGAACCTCAATCTCCTATCAGAATCAGTTTTTTGGTGCCTGATAAAAGTGGAGGTCTTGAGTTGAGAGGAAACTAACAAGTTGGTTGATCAAACGTGGTAAGAAGTGGCTAAGTTGTGCTTGCAGAGAGTCCAAATGGAGGTAAGTAGATCCTGAAATTCAAAGACTTTCAAACAAGCCTTTATGTGCATACTGTCTCTACAAGCTCTATATATGTAAATTTGATCATCAGTGCTTACCAATTACAAAGTTTTACAAATATTCATTATTTTGTATGGCTTCTGGAAATGTTTTTTAATTATTATTTTTTTTTTATAAAACCTCAATTCACATTCTGTAGACATGTGTAAATTGTATATCATATGTTAGTGTATTGTGAATGCTTAGTTATTTTTCGTTCGGACCTATTGTTTATTTTTACAGATATTGTCTATTTCAAAATACAGTGCTATGCCTTTTTGTATTTTATTATTTTGTATTGGAGCTGTATTTTTTAAAGTAACCTATAGTAAATTTGCAATTATTTTATTTACAATTCATTGATATAAGTATGTTTTTCAACAAATAGTTATATATAATAATCTGTTGTCTTTTTAAAAAAGATTTAATACTTCTAATGATGTTACAGTAAATGCTTTTTTTACCATAAACTGTATGTGTTAGGACTAATGAATATATTCCTTATTATTCTGTGGGTTTTAGATATTTTTTTACTGATTTTAAGAGATGAGAAATATATATATATATATATATATAAAACATTTTTAAAATGAAGAATAACTCTAATTGTGAAAACATTTATAAAATTAAAAGATTTAGAAATAAGAGGAGCAAATTCTTAGAATACTATATGTAAACAAGATATATAAGGGAACTATTGTAAACATGAATATCACAAGAAAATTTCATGTTTCTGACTTAGGAAAATGTATTAATCTCCCCTCCCTCCGAATTCTTTGACAGATTAACTGAAAATTTCATAAAACACTGGTATAAATTATACAATCAAAATATGAAAAAAATATTTGGTGACCTTTCTAGGTATAGAATTATCTTATATTATGCGATATTCAATGATTCCTGGATTGTATCTGTATATATCTTTGCATTCAGTTTAGTTTCAATTACTTGTAGCTAACCTACGTTATTACTAACAAACATATCCATATTATTATTCTGATAGAATTTCTCAATGTAGACTGAAGGCTCAAAAGTCATGGGATACCTTCTAATATCAGGTTGGATCTCCTTTTACCCTGCGAAAGGCAGTAACTCAACATGGCATTTACTCAAAAAATTGTTGGAAGCCCCTTGAAGAAAAATTCAGCCATACTGCCTCTACAGCCGTCCATAATTGCAAAAGTGTTGCTACTACACATTTTCTGCATGAAATAACCTTTAGATCATGTTTCAAATATGTTCGATAGGATTCATGTCTGGCGATCTAGGTGGCAAAATCATTGTCTAAAATATTCCTCAAATCATCTTCAGCCACGTCATTTTTATTCTTCTTCGATCATCCACAATTTTTTTCTTTACCTGTTTGTTTTTTTTCTGATTTTATTTCCCTATAACGTTAATAAAATTTAATACCCCAGAAGTAGTCATATTTCACCCTATTTCCCATGTTAAGCTTATGGTATATCATTTTGGTAAAATGCAGCTATTCTTTTTCTTTTTGCAGATATCTAGTCTTTTCTTTTGCTTGTGTTTTTGTTCCTTGTTGTTTTTAATATAAATACAATCATAATTTATGCTGCTATAATTTAAATGCAAATAACATTTCAAAAATTGCAAAGACTAATAATTAAATTTCTATTGCACATGAAGCTACATTTTTTTTTCCTTGTAGAACGAACTAGATATATGAAATTGCATTTCAAGAGATCTAATTTCAACCTCTACATGCGTTTCTTGCTTGTAATTCATGGGTTCTCAGAACAATAACTGTGATTGGCTAGTTAAATTTTTCTTTTCAATTAATACTTGTATTTCTTTTGAAAACAAATTAATTACAATTTTTAAATGTTAATGATATTTAGATTTCTTCCTTAGTTTCACCTCTGAAGTAAATTCATATATATATATATATAACGATTTATAATTATTCTCATTACATGAGACAGTTCATTTTTTAAAGGCATGCAAATTAGAAATGAAAAAAAGAAAAATGTAAATTTCAACAACTGTCCAAAATTGAGGGCTTGATTAATTAATGATGCACTTTGAAGCAACTTAAAACATATTTACAATAGACCTCTCATGTTGTGAATCACTGTTAAATAATTAAACACCTGAACTGGTTCCCCATTCTCCTAACTTCCGCACCATCCAAAGGGGAAGACTTTGAATCTCAACAGATTTAACGTGCATCAGCTCCTGTACATGAAGGATCTTTAGTGACCCCAGGACTCAAACCATGACACTACAGAAATAACACCGGCCACGAGTTCGCGCCCATAACCATTCAACTATTACAATTTTGGGCATCTAAGTTTCTTAAACAATTTTATGGATATATATACTACTTTGCTATACTACAAATTATGCAAAAATTTCATGATGCAGACAGTTAAAATTCTACTTCGTTTGTTTAAATTTTGTCCGAGTGTATTCACACAGCTATTTCCTTTTGGCCAATAAGTTTGAAAATAGGTTCTTTTGCACTCTTCCCCCCCCCCTCATTAATTTTTGTTATTTTTGAGAATTGTACAAGAACAGTTACTTAAATGTCGTTTCATATTACACAGCGTTTTTCTTAAATGAGAATGAAATATAGTTACATTGAGAATGAAGTATAGTATATTTATGAATTTCTTTTAAATATCTGTGATTTGATTTTTTTCAAATTTTAAATAGTTTTTATATAAAAAAAATTATAAATGCATTTAAAAGACGTCATTTACGTGGCGACCAGGCTCAGGACGCCCTCGACAGACCAGTCATCGAGAAGAACGTCACATCCCGCGTAGAGCCAACTGCCTCATTGGCCGCTGTCCAGACACAGGCAACACCTTTACTACGGACTCCTGTGTCTTCCCGAACCATCACAAGCTGCCTGGCTGATGGACATCTGGTATTGCGGAGCCCATTAGGTGTGCTGCCAATGTCACCCACCCACCGACGCCTCCGTTTGCAGTGGTGTCGCGCACGACGGGATTGGACTGCAACGGAATGGAACCAGGTCATCTTCAGTGACGAATCTAGATTCGATTTGAGCAGTGATGACAATCGTAATCGTGTGGTAAACGCCTCAATCCTGCCTTCGTTTTACAGTGACACACTACTCCTACAGCTGTTGTGATGGTGTAGGGTGCCAATGCTTACGATACACGGTCACCCCTAATACTGTTCCATGCAAAATGACAGACCAGCGGTGCGTCAATGACATCCTTCAGCCACATGTGTTGCCACTCTTGGCAGGGCTCCCAGGAGCCATTTTTCAACACGACAATACTCGGCCACGCACAGCAAGGCTGTCACAAAACTGCCTCCACCATATTACTACATTTCCCGGCCTGATCTATCCCCAGATTTCTCACCAATCGATCATATCTGGGATCATTTGGCACGGCAAGTTGGACAGCCTGCGACTTTGGTCGAACTAGTGGCGTGTTTAAAGCAATTGTGGAACGAGATATCTCAGGACATCATACGGAACTTGTATGCCTCAATGCCCGCTCGTATCGCATCGTGCATTTTCGCTGGAGGGGGTCCAACAGAGTACTAAAACTTTAGTTCATTTGTACTTTTTCTTTGATTTTCTAATCACTTACTTATATCAAAGTAGTACTTACGTATGTAAAGTTTCGTTTCATTTTGATGACATTTTCCTGGTGCATAAATTTTTATGGTAATGAGTGTACATAGGATTATAATCATTTGAAAAAAAATCAAGAGCTATCAGGGGGTCCGTACCCGGGGACTTCCCCTTGTGTGCGCCATTGCTCAAGACCATTATAAATTAAATAACATATCTCGAGAGAAAATTTAAGTGGTGAATTATTACATACACTGGTGTCCAAAAGTTAAGCATAATTGATAATTATGTGAATAAAGAAGGAACTGTAAATCAGAATGGTGGGAAACGTGATATGAGAGTGTAAAATGGTTATAAAATAAGGAAGCAAATCAAAAGAATAATAATAATTAATTTTATTATCCAAAGTAGCAGTTTGAAAGAAAACTGAGCATAGCAAGGTTTCACACTTTAAAGAAAAAATGAAAGAAAACATTATATAAAATACTGATGCTGCAGTTTAATAAGGCGTGTGGTCACCTCTGACAGCCAGGCACACTGCACAGCGATTTACCATACTTGCTATGAGATGATGAATGAGTTGTGGGCTCAAACGGTTCCAAGCTTCTTGGAGAGCTCTCTTCAGTTCTGTAACGGAGCTTGGTGGGTGCGAAAGGTCTGCAATTTGTCTCCCTAGCATATCCCATATATTCTCGATAGGATTTAAATCAGGGGAGTTCGCAGGCCACGACATGTGCTGGATGTTTTCCGTTTCAAGGAAGTCATCAATCATCACCGCTCGGTGACATGGCGTATTATCATCCATGAATATGAAGTCAGGACCGACAGCACCTCGAAACAAGCGAACATTAGGCTCAAGAACTTCGTCTCTGTATCTTTGAGCAGTCACAGACCCCGTGTCAAGGAAATGGAGGTCTGTGCGGCCGTCCATCATGATGCCTGCCCATACCATTACTCCCCTTGATGAAAAATGATGTATTTCCGTTATGTTTCTTGGTTCAAAACGTGTTCCACGTTCTCTCCATATCGTTACCCGCCGAGAATCACTACTCGGACTAAACCGGGACTCGTCACTGAATATCTCATTGACCCACACTCCAATGTTGATGTTTCAAACGAGCGCGTTTATGCGCAGACGTGAGGGGAATGCAAACTGCTGGTCTTCTGGCATACAGGCCAGCATGATTGAGTCTCCTGTAAACAGTTTGTCTCGAAATTCGTATTCCTGTGGCGACTGTGAGCGCCAGACCCAGTGCTTTGGCAGTACTGTCTCTCTGGCGTCGCGCACTTATTACCAGATATCGGTCTTGGCGAGGGGTTGTGACTCTTGGTCGACTTGATACTGGTTGTCGCGTAACATCTCCCGTTCTTTGAAACCTCTGCCACAGTCTTGAGATCACAGACTGGTCCACATTCAGAACTCAAGACACTTCGGTTTGTGATCGTGAGGATTACAGCATTCTAACGATTCTTCCTTTCGTAAACATGTCCAATTGGCGTCTTTGTGCCATCATTCACCTTGTTTGATGGTTAACAACGTTCCTTCGCACAGCAGTTGCACGAAATTTGTCTGAACTGCCTATGCTGCGTGAATCGGTTTCTCCGCGTTCCGACATGCTCCGGTGTTTCGCGCAGGACGTAGTCGACTGAAAAGTTTTGCATAAACCCAATGTTTCTTCTTCACCCAATTAATATACGCAAGAAATTTGGAATAGTTTTACGACTATTTACTCCATGTTTTTCGCATTTTACGATTTATGCTTATCTTTTGGTCACCAGTGTATATATAAATTCATTTTATAACTACATTTAAAGATTTGCATTTTGCAGGAACAAAAATAATGAAAGAGACAGACTCGCGTCTTTTAATCTTCACGTGTGGCCGCGTAGCCAAGTGGTTTTCATCGCAAATTCGTGGTCGTCGTTGTCGATTTCTAATTTTACTGAAGACCCGTCGTGTGGAGGAGCTCGTGCATGTTAAATATGCCGGGTCTCAATGGCGTTTGTGTGACGTTTTGAGAGATGTTCTAGCTCAGGTGTCGTCCTCGACTCTTAATCGTGGTTCAGAATTATGAGGCTCGTTGCCAATAGCCCTCATGTTGCCTTAGAGAAGGGGTCTTCAACTCGTGGGCCATGAATGGCCTACTGATGGTATATTAGTGGCCCCTCATTTGGATTTCAGATAATTTCGTAAAGAAAAACGCTTTGTCTGCTTTTTGTCGTAAAAAAACCATTTCTTTCTGTTGATGTTTAAAACATTTCACTGTGTTTGATATCCGTTTGAAATCAAATTTTCTGAAAATGACGAATTTTTCAAAAATTTCACTGTTCGGGTAAAAGGTGGACTCTTAACAGGTTTGCAAAGTATTTTCATTTAACTTTTTTGAAACCGATATATACACACACAAATAATGTAAACACCATTTCTTCCCTTAGAATTAGTTTAGTCTTGTAAAACAAACCTATATCATTTTTTTTATATAAATTTCTTGACTACAAAATTTCTTTGACAGTGGTATGGCCCGCGGATGATTGTAAATTTATTAATTTGGCCCTCGAGCACGAAAGGTTGAAGACCCCTATTTTAGAGTAAGAGGTAAATTAAAATCAAATGAAACATCACGTAAACTTTATTAAGTTTTCACTGCTTTTAATGATTCTTTTTAGGTATTTACACAAAAAAATAACCTATTAATATAATTTTTATTTATATATTTTGCAGAAACTTTAAGAATAATACATATTCTTTGAAGGAAAAAGACAGCAGTACTATTGAAGAAGACATATTAAATAAATTTTTAGATCCTTTGAAAATTTATTTCAAACAAGTGTAATAATAATATTTAATCATTAATAATCTTTGGAGCCAAAGATACTTTGACTAACTGCGTATTTTTGTCTGTAACAATTGTTTGTAAGTTTAAACAAATTTAATTATCTCATTACGCTTTTATTATAGATTTCCATATACTTCTATGAAAGTAAATATAAAACATAATATATATATATATTTGATGCCAAAAATACTTTGATTAACTGCTTATTATTGTCTACAATTATTTGTAAGCACAAACAAGATAAGTTATCTCATTAAGTTCTTTAATATGGTTTTTCTTATTTCATATATTTTTTATGAAAGTAAATATAAATTATTAGTAATATTTGATGCCACATACTTTAACACTGTCTATAAATATTTGCACTTGTAAGCACTAAGTTACCTCATGTTAATATTACATTTACCTTTATTATATTTCACGCATATTTACAAAAGTAAATATATATCTTAAACTTATTGCTTTGTTTAAATGTATTTAAACTGTGCAGAATTTTTTTTTTTGAACAAGCAAATTGATATATTTACAGAATCTTTCCTTGTGTTTCAAGGAATGGACGACTTTTTGAATAGTCACTTATATTTCTGAATTAATGCTTTATTTTCTTGAGATTCGAAACTTGAACTCAATTTTTTAAAGTTATGTCAGCCTTGGCTTTCTCAATTAAAAATTATTTCTCTCTCAAAAATTAGAAACAATGTTTCATTTCTGTTGTGAATTGGATTCTGCATCCTTAATAACTTTTTGTATCCCATATTATTCATATATTAAAATGTGTTATTGATAGATTATATATATATTTTTGTTATAAATATATATTTTTTCACATTTTAAGTTATGTGCCTTTATTTTATTTTTGTTGAGTTTTTATAATAGAATTTATTATAAATTATAACTTTGATACTTCTAGTCATTGTCTTGATTAATGTTTTGGGTTAACATATATATTTATAAACTTTGCCCAAAAAATTTATATATATTTAAGTTTTTACTAGTCAAAAGTTAGTATATTTATCATACGAAAATCCTATTTTGGATTTGTAAATCAGGAAAAACTTATTTTAAAATGTTACCTATGTAATCCAAAATTTTGTAACATATGTTTGTATAAATAAACATTAGAATTATTATCTTGCATTGTTTCTTTGTCTTGTGTTAATTTTGTTTGGTAGGTGTAAGGTAGTTTTATTCTTTTATCCATTCTTCCATCTATTATTTTTCACCATTTGAATTAAACAAAATTCATCATAAGCATTCTATTTTAGTTTTAAAAGCAATATTTCATACTAAATACACCCTTTATAAATACATATTACTATTCATTTTTAAAACAGTGTTACACATGTATATTTATATTTGAAATTCATAGCACCAGAAAAGATAAAAAAATATCAACAGCTGCTCATAATAATCACTTTCATATCTGAGGCTACTATTTATGACATAAAGATAGCTTAAGCTTAGGCATACTTATATCATTACACTATAAAATTTCCATGTTGCTAACTTCTGAAAAATCAATTAACACTTTGTACACAATTAAGAAACCCTTCCCCCTCCCCCCATATGAAATGAAATCAAACTAAATATATTTTTTTTTTTAATTTTGTGAATAGAAAGAAATAGGATTTGAATGTTTCATTTCTTATGAATTCACAGAAAGCAAACCATAGAATATATCTTATGTATTTGTCACTCGAATGCATGCCACTTCAGGGTCGGCAATGTTCAAATCGAACTGCATTTTTAAGAATCGATTGCATTAAGGACCTATTGTATTAAAAATAATGGGAACTGCTGTACCTATTGAACCTATAAATCCTTACATGGTGTAGTAGCTCAAATTTCATTCTCATCTTTCGACCATGGCTTAGAACTTCCAGGTTGTCACCGTTAGCCCTCGTGTTTCACTAATGCGCCATTAATTGAAAACGTACTTCGTAATTATTTTCTTGAAGATGTTGAAAGCCAAATACAATGTTGTAATATGAAAAAATTGCATTTTTCTTCCTGTCAGAAACGGTTTTTTCCCCTTCTAAATATGTGTTGCATTTTGGCACACAAGCCTTTGCAGAAATGGCAAGTCCCTCAAGTGTGAGAGCTATTTCAGTGGTGGCACCATCTAGGGGTAGTTCTCAGAATAACATTTTTGCAATTACACAATAAACATATATAGGATAATTTTAAAAAAACTGTAAATAAATAAAACTAACAAGTTATATTTTCACTTGATTCCATAGACAGTATGTATACTGGTGTCCAAAAGTTAAGCATAAATCGTAAAATGCGAAAAACATGGAGTAAATATTCGTAAAATTATTTCAAATTTCTTGCGTATATTAATTGGGTGAAGAAGAAACATTGGGTTTATGCAAAACTTTTCAGTCGACTACGTCCTGCGCGAAACACCGGAGCATGTCGGAACGCGGAGAAACCGATTCACGCAGAATAGGCAGTTCAGACAAATTTCGTGCAACTGCTGTGCGAAGGAACGTTGTTAACCATCAAACAAGGTGAATGATGGCACAAAGACGCCAATTGGACATGTTTACGAAAGGAAGAATCGTTAGAATGCTGTAATCCTCACGATCACAAACCGAAGTGTCTTGAATTCTGAATGTGGACCAGTCTGTGATCTCAAGACTGTGGCAGAGGTTTCAAAGAACCGGAGATGTTACCCGACAACCAGTATCAGGTCGACCAAGAGTCACAACCCTCGCCAAGACCAAAATCTGGTAATAAGTGCGCGACGCCAGAGAGACAGTACTGCCAAAGCACTGGGTTCGGCGCTCACAGTCGCCACAGGAATACGAATTTCGAGACAAACTGTTTACAGGAGACTTAATCTTGCTGGCCTGTATGCCAGAAGACCAGCAGTTTGCATTCCCCTCACGTCTGCGCATAAACGCGCTCGTTTGAAACATCAACATTGGAGTGTGGGTCAATGAGATATTCAGTGACGAGTCCCGGTTTAGTCCGAGTAGTGATTCTCGGCGGGTAACGATATGGAGAGAACGTGGAACACGTTTTGAACCAAGAAACATAACGGAAATACATCATTTTTCATCAAGGGGAGTAATGGTATGGGCAGGCATCATGATGGACGGCCGCACAGACCTCCATTTCCTTGACACGGGGTCTGTGACTGCTCAAAGATACAGAGACGAAGTTCTTGAGCCTAATGTTCGCTTGTTTCGAGGTGCTGTCGGTCCTGACTTCATATTCATGGATGATAATACACCATGTCACCGAGCGGTGATGATTGATGACTTCCTTGAAACGGAAAACATCCAGCGCATGTCGTGTACTGCGAACTCCCCTGATTTAAATCCTATCGAGCATGTATGGGATATGCTAGGGAGACAAATTGCAGACCTTTCGCACCCACCAAGCTCCATTACAGAACTGAAGAGCTCCAAGAAGCTTGGAACCGTTTGAGCCCACAACTCATTCATCATCTCATAGCAAGTATGGTAAATCCAGCGTGCTTGGCTGTCAGAGAGGTCCCCACACGCCTTATTAAACTGCAGCATCAGTATTTTATTTAATGTTTTCTTTAATTTTTTCTTTAAAGTGTGAAACCTTGCTATGCTCAGTTTTCTTTCAAATTGCTACTTTGGATAATAAAATTAATTATCATTCTTTTGATTTGCTTCCTTATTCTATAACCATTTTACACTCGCATATCACGTTTCCCGCCATTCTTATTTACAGTTTCTTCTTTATTCACATAATTATCAATTATGCTTAACTTTTGGACACCAGTGTATATAGCATCATGAATGAAGTAGTTGTGTTAAAGGGGGGGGGGTTAAAAAAAACGGGTATTGTTAGAAAATATTTGAGACAATTATTACAATATCTTTACATTTTTTTACCTAAGAACAATACTGATTTTTTTTATTTTCTATTAAAATAAAGCAAACAAAAAATTTGAAATATACACATAACATTTAACTTTTCAATAAAACTGAACCTGCAACCTTTTGTGAATAGAATTAACATATAAGTTTTAAGATGCTTTTCTTTTAGTCCTTTTCAATAACTTTTGATAGAATTTGCATATTTTGAAAGACGTTTAACATAACAGAACAAGGAATTCACACACAAAATGTTATGTTCAGTTAAATTCAATTATAATTAGTCACAAGAAAGTAAGATGCAAAATACAAATAAGTAAAAATATTACTCATAATATAATGAGACAGTTTTGAAAAACAATGTTTATTAATGTTATTTACATATTTATTGCATAATACACATATTTAGTCAATTTGTTTTGAAGTACTTTATTTTTAAAAATAATTATGATGTGTACACCTATTTACATTCCAGTTACACTGGGATCTGTATAATGATGCAGCAAACTGAATGTACTAAGAAAAGTGCTCATGTATAACTTAAGATTATGGAACATTTACTCTATGGGAAGAAATTTCTTAGTTTTCATGATCTTGAACCCTGAAGCAAGTGAGCAAAACGATTGGTTAGTATTAAAGAAGCATCTATAAATCTCTCCACACAGTTTATCATGCATGCTTGTGTTTTACCATCTAATTTTGAACCAGGCTTATCAATGCATTTATCCCAACAGACATCAGTTATATGATGTACCTAAAAAAATTATAAACAAACTTTAATACTAAATAAAATAACATAAAAAATAGAAAATATCAAAATAAAAAAACTTGCAAGGAAAATTTAAAAATACAAAAACAGAATAACACTAGTTTTTCGAGAGCTAGTATTACTGGGTTTTACAGAAATGTTTGAAATTTAATAGTATGTATCTTAAATGTAATACATCAGCATATTTATAATAAGAATGATTAATTTGAGAACAAAGTTTTTATTTTTCAACCAAATTATGGTTTGTTTTCATCAAATGGTTTTTGACTTTCTGCAAGAGCAACACATAAAAATACTGAATTCAAAGATATTTTTTTTTTAAATTTCACTTGTAAAAGCAACTTTTTTTAAAAGGGATACATTTTTAAACAAGTTAACAAAACAAAAGAGAACCATTCACTCTAGTAGAATTTAGAAATTATGAAGTCTTCTAAAATTTCTGAGTGTAAAAGAGTAATTTTACAATAATAACATAAGCATAAAAAAATCTAGAGCAACAGGGGAGGGGATAGAAATGCAGTTAAAGAAAGAGCACTATTTCTAAGTACAAATTTTCTCTATATATTTAATTTAAAAACAATTAAGAAGCAAAACTGGACTATATTTTATAATTAATATGGTTTTATGTTCAAATTGATGTCAGCGTAATTATTGGCAAAGACAGTTTAACAAAGCACCACTAAAGAGCTTATACTGTGATTCCCAAAGTGGTCTATATAACCCCCAGGGGTCTATGACGACCTGCAAGGGGTCCACTCCTGCATAAAAATTAATTTGAAAGTTATGAGGTGTAAATGGGGGTCTATGATAGTGGTTCTCATTAAATCAGATCATGACTTTAATATTTAAAAAAATTTGTTCAAGTGGAAACCAGATTTTAACAATTTAATGTTTACTAAATTTAGTCAAGTTGATTTGTGGCTACTAGGTGACAGCATAAATTTTATTAAGACAAGGACCATTTCTTTCCAAAATTAAGCTGAAGAAGTATAATATTGGACATAGTGAATTTTCTCAATTTGTCACAGCCAGTCTGTAAACTACGTTCAACATTTAAATGCCCTTACTCAGATTTTGAAACTAGGTTTGAGATTGCTTTTTTTATAGTAATTACAGCAGAGAAAATAGACAATGATTTTATATAGTCACTTTGAAAAAAAAAAATGCCATATTAAAATGGGAACTGATCAGAATAGGTCCTAATGATGGTCTTAAAAGGAATTTTAGAAATGAATGTCAGCAATTTTGGCTTTAAAAAGACATATCCTGATATTTATTGCAAATTATGGGATATTGTGAGACAGTTTTTAATTGCTCATCCCTTGTGAGAGGAAGTTTCAATGAGCTTGCCAATCTCAAAAACAAAAAAAGAACTGGGCATTTACTAACAAAGGAGATTTAGGGTTAAACCTGACTAGATTGATATATGTATTAAATGTTAAAAATTTGTTATTGAAGCACCAGATTCATCCCTCTCATTAAAAGCATTTGCTTGTTGTTCAGTTATTTTATGCATTAATTTAATTTTAATTTTAATTCATTAACATGGGCATCTTAAGTTTCAAACACTATACATCATTACAGTTAGAAATTAAATTCTTTTAAAGTAGTAGCACCAACTATCAAAAAGACATTTAAGTTGATAAATTTGCAAAAAATTAATATTAGGTAAGCAGGGGTCTACTTGAAATCCAAAAACATGGCAAAGGGGTATATGAGGCAAAAAAGTTTGGGAACCTCTGGCTTATACAGTATTGGAGCAAAAACATGGCAAAGGGGTATATGAGGCAAAAAAGTTTGGGAACCTCTGGCTTATACAGTATTGGATTATTACATAGCAGTTTGATTTGGGGTAGTGTCCATACGTTTCAAAATTCACTATAAATTGCACAATTCACTGTGAGTAAAAAGCTGTATGAAAATATTACAAAACCTCCTAATTTGCTGAGTGAAGCATTCTTTCGCCTACTTCCTCAAGACATTCAAAAAATGTTTGAAGTTATTGGGACCATCAAGGTTAAACTTATTTTCATCAGAAAATATAATTTGTTTCAACTTTTCATTCCAAGACATGTCCATTTAAATTTTTTAGTCCAGATCAATCGTTAATCGTTTTTTGAAAAGTTTCAATAACTTTGGTGTTTTCTTCATTTTAATAAATAATCTGGTATAAAATTTTTCCAAACTGTGAATTCAAATTCTTTTTGATGAAACCTTTCAAAATTTCATGAAGTGGAGTACTTTTGTATATTTATAGAAAAATGTATTGATTTCAATTCAAAATCATTTTATTTCCAGATTTGTTTTTTGTTTGAATCATCTTTTCTAATTTGATATTTTGAATGGCTGTTTTAAAATGACTCATTAATTTAGCTATTTCTCATTCAGATTTACCATCTCAGTTATAAAATAAAAACTTTTTCACTTCATATTTAGATAACACTTTACCAAAAAACCTTCAAATAAATTATAACACAATCAAAACCTTCATCTTTGCTTCTCAGGGAATACTTTCACGAAATGTTAACACATGCATTTTATAACAACTCTGATTTAATGCATAATGTGCTGATTCTCTCAGGTGGTCTTATAGTTTTTTAACACACACATTTAATTTTTAGAAAAATAAGCATATTTTAATAAAAATTTAAGTTAATTTTAAAGTTGCAGTTAGTACGGAAATGGTTCGACATTATTTAAATATGCACACTAGAAATTTTCATTTTTTACCTTCAGAAATGCAACAATTTTTTAATAGTCTTGTAATTTCTTAATTCACATTAAATACACAACTAAAAATAATTTCTTCCAAGTCTTATGCTATTTAAAATCCAAATCACTCCTTAATAAGACTTTCAGCTATATGAATAAAAACTTGGATTTTTGTTTTAGACTATTATGTGGATGATGTAAGATTTTTAAAAATTCTAAACTAGGGTGATTTCAATACATTCTTATGTACAACAAGTTATGCTTACACTTAATTTATGGGTGAGAACGAACAGATTGCCAAAATTTTTACTTCACAATATAAACACATGAATTTAAGGTAACTTAAAGGGTTCACCCATGTGATGGGTTCAAAAAATCAAAAAAATTCTTTTTCCATAAATTGCTTCCTTAACATGTCTAGAATACAGTGGTAAAGTGATTTTTTCAAAATTTGATGTTGTTATAAAGAAGCAAATGTTAGAAGAGCAGCTGTTCGGAGCACTGAGTTGGCAATCGAAGGCTGGGCCTATTGTTTACAGTTAGCTTGATACCAATGACCCTTCTATGCAAATATACGCTCATACAAGTTTGTAGAGGTTTGAAAGGAAATATTTATAGTTATTGAATATTTCATCGAACTTGTTTTAGTCTTTGCCACCAGGCATCGTCGACTGAGGGTAAGTTAGGATTTTCATTGTTTTAATCGAACTTGGAACTTAAAACACGTTTTTCTCAAAACTGTGTTTTTCAAACTTCCCCCCATCATATCTCAAGAACGGTTAGACTGAATTACCTCAAATTTATAGAGTTGACTCAGCACATATATACGCACCAAGTGGACTACGATCATTCTATAATTCAAAATATTTCTATTTTTTATAACCAAAAAATCCATGAAATTTGAAACTTTTTCTTCAAAGGTCTACCAAAAATCCAATTTTTGATATTCTCATTTGAGTATAGTCCATTCAGTGCATTTAAGCTTATAGATTAAAACATCATCAATTTTTTAAATTTGAAATAAGCCAATCAGGCGGAATCGTGGAGGAAGTAAGCATTCATTTTTTTGAGGCAGGTGTGTTCAGAGCGCTATAACTCAAGTTCTATTGGATATTTTTGGCTAAACATTTATATACATATTCTTAAAATATATATAAATAAATGATTAAAAAAACTTAAAGTTCTACCTTTTTACTGGTCGTCAAAAAAATTATCTAAAAATGCTTAAAAAACAGGCCGTCACATGGGTGAACCCCCTTTACAGGGAGGATGATCAATAGTTCAACCAAAAAGAATGGCAAAACACACTAAGGCTCAGTTCAAAAATCAATCAAGTTCTTTCCTGGACATCAGGTGGCTTGAAAAAAAACCTTGAATATCAATCATATAATCATTGAATTTAAAAAAAAAAAAGATGCTTTCATTTATTCTGTGTATATAATATATTTATGCTTTTCTGCTCATCTGATGTAAATTATATGTAATAACACAACTATAGGGATCTTTTCCTTGGGAGGGAGAAAAACTATATAAAACATTGTTTTCCTGATAAAGGAATATGAAATGACCTCTGAAAAATGAATGACAAAAATATAGGTGCGGAGCACACTACCGAAATGACGTTGGACCTTATCTTACTAGTTGTTGGACGATACATGGTTCCCCTACATAAGACAGTGGCATAGTTGGAGATCCTATCCCAAAATGTATTTCCCATGGATGCCCTATCCCAAAATTTTCTATTCAAAGTTAGCTGTCTCCTAAAGGTCAAGTCTCAAACACTGTAAATGTTGCAATAACAGGGGTATAATTTGGGACTTTTAAATTTGATATATGATCCTAAATGTTCAACTGTTCAGCAATTTCTTTATAGACTCAAAATATATTTAATAGAAAAATTTTTTTCACATACATATGTAAAACCAAAAGCACAAAAATAGAACACATGCTATTTTCTTTAAACAATTAATCTCCCCGGTAATGACACCCAGTTATTTAAAATAGCTATCGACTTATTGTTAGAGTTATCACCCAGATCTTTCCGTAATGTTGTAACTTTTGCTTCCCTTAATTTTGATGTTAGTTCAATGAATTCCATTTCAAAATTATCACCTTCAATCCACTGAAAAATCTGCAAATTGAATGGGATTATTCACGGGTCTATTAAATAATGTTTGATTAGGAAGGAAAATACACACATAGAGCTTCAAAGTCTTTGGATCTTTCAGAAAACTCCTTAAGTGCTTCAAACTCAATTTGATTTGCATGAATATTTAACAACAATGAATCCCATTTAAACACAAAGGATGATTTCTTTTACATAAATCACACAAACAATACAAGCTGTTGCAGAAGAATCATTTTATGGCAGAGAATTGGAAGTTAAAAATAGCCTTTAAGTAAAAATGAATAAGGCATAGAGAGGTGAAAGTGATTTAACTTCATCTTATAATTTTTTAGAGTGGTGGAGGGTCACTGAGAATTGCCACGGGTTGCCAAACCCCTGCAGTAGACTATTAAATTGGCAAAGATTTTGAACAATTTGCTCCACAGCTTATTTGCATAAATAACTAAATTTAAATTACATTTTATTACTTGAACTCCATTGTTTTAACAAGAAAATCAGTTAAACTTCAAATAAAAGTAATATTTAGCAAATTATTTAGGAGTGGTGTGTCTGTTTATAAATAGAACATATTATGCTCCTTCATAGAACTCTTTAATTGAATGATACTGAAACTTTGGAAATAATCTGTGTTCTCTTCCATAGAAGACAGGTCCCAAATTTTAATTTTTCTCAATATAAAAGTAAATAATAATAAACTTATAAGTAAGGATATTGTTTTCGAGTATGAGGAAATGTTTTTTCATTATTTGCTGCCTGCCATGGTATCTGAGGATGGTTTTTTATTTGGCAAATATGGTGAACATTCCATCTTTTAGAAAAAGAATAGAGGTAAAATATCAATTGGTAGATATTAAACAAATCTTTAATAACAGAAATCATGGAACAAGATTTCAGATTTTTTTTTCTTTCTTAAACAAAGGGCAAATCACTTAACATGGCTTTAATGTACAGTTCATCACATGACCTCATGGTCTATTTTTGAAGATCTTCATACTTATTCATTTGTTCTGGGCAGAATTAAGATTCTTCAAATAAATCATCACAAAAACACATTCTTTCAAAAAGTTACTGAAAATTATTTAAAAGATTACTAAAGAGAAAGCCATCATTTAAAATTTTTAAGTAGAACTTCTTGTGCTAGGTTAGACATGAGTCCTCATTGAAAAAAGTTCTATGCAAATTAGCTAGAAAGATTGTGGAGTTTTATTTTTAAAATTCATCCATGGGAAAAATGGGTATTCTAATTGAAAAATATGAGTCTCAATCCTGACATTGGTGTGGTAGTTAGGAGAGGGGGTACCAGCTCAGGTGTCGTCATCATCACTTGACCATGGTTTAAAATTATGAGGTCTGTCACCAAAAGCCTTCGTGTAGCTGAACAGTGCGACGTTAACATTCACTCACTCACTCAATACTGACAACCTTTTAGATTTAATAATGATTATCTTTTCACATTGCCCTCACGTTATGCTTCCACTTTTTTTTTATCATCAGAAATTCTCAACTTTAACTTCTAATATTGCCCCGAGTGAAATGTGTGTTATAATTACATACATATTGTCATACACAAAAATATATACATAAAATAAACATAATTTTTTAACGTGTCTTTTTATAGAACTTACTTGTTCATGAAATTGAGTTTTTACTTTTTCTACAGTTAGAAATTTTTCCAATTCACTATCAACAGCCTGATTGCCTTCCAAAGACATTCTATAAGGAAAAAAAATACAATTTAATTTAAACTAGACTTCTTCACACAATATAAGGTATGGAACAGATGTAGGGTAGTCCTTTTTATAAATTTTATTTTTTAATGAGAAAATATAGGTATATTCCCAAAACCTATGTAACAAAAATATAAATACACCAAGAATTCGATAAAAGGGAAAGGGGGACTAAGTTAACAACCAGTATCTATAAAAGTAATAAATCTCCAAAATAATTTTCATGATTAATTATGAAGATATATACTGATGATACACTTTAAAATAAATTTTAATAAAATATGAAAACATATAAGCAAAAAATAATTTAAGTGAAACAATTTAAAATAATTTTATTCAAAAAACACATACTACAATACATCAGTTCTTGAACAGTCTTAACAAAATAAGCAATTTGCTACATAAACCTACAAGAGGCTTGCAAATGAATGCAAAATACAGTTGCGGCTTTCTCTCTAAAAATGTTATGTGACAAATGTTAAAGGAACATTGTAAGAGAAGATTCTTAATTGTTGAATTATCAGGCAGGCCGAAAAGGTTTAAAAGAAAGGTATTTGTAGAATGAAATGGAAGGATGCGTCTTAGCTGACTAGTCATAATATTTTTTCCCACTTACCCCTTCCCGTTAAAAAGGGATCTTGTGCAGGATTGTAACCTGTAGGCAGCTTGGAATACTTCTATGTGATACTAAATTATTAGATTCAGCTTGCAAGAACCCATTTTCATGCATCTATTAGCCTTTTCAGGTAAACAACATATTCTAGATATGGCTAACAATGTCTTGGCAACAACAATAGGAAATTAACAAGCATTAAGAAGCTTCACACAAATGACATAAGTGAGATATTCACTAGGTTGTGGTGGGTATAGTTATATTCCAAGTATTTATTAAAATTATTGGGGATCATTCTTATATATATAAATCACATTTTTACCTTTATTTTCATTATTTTAATGGTGAGCATCAAAAAATTAGTTGCAATTGAACTTCTAGTGACCAGCATATTCCAAATAAATAATGTTCTTGGAAGGCATGTGGGGTTTTGAAACAGGTTTAGTTTGTATATTGAGGGATCAATGCATACATATAAAGAATATTAAATAATTTACATGATTAAATACAAAAATATATAACTTCACAAAGAAATCCACTGAATTCACTGCTTGTAAATGCAAAAATTGAGCAACCTTAGTCCCAGAGGGAAAAATATAGCTCTACAGGAGAATTATATACATATATATATATATATACAAACATTCAATGGTTATTCTATTTCTGGCCATTTTAGATTGTTTTTATTCTTATGTGGGCCACACAAATTCGGTAGTACCATGGATGAATGAAGTGATTATACTAAATATTTTTTGTATTATTGAATGAAAAGTGTACAGATGTGGTGTTTAAAATGTATATAAATGCAGGTTCATTTGTATTCAAGTGTGAATATCCAAAAATTATGATGAAAATAAATGTTTAGATGATTATATGATAGGCGCTAAAGGGTGATTCCATACAAGAGTTGGTTAGCGAGAATCCTCGCAATGTGCCTTCTGATGGAAAGGAAAATTTTAAAGTAAAGTTAGTGCTTTTTCTTCTTTATATTTGATTACAATTAAACTAATTAGCCTTTTACATTTATATTTATTAATAAGACCCATCCCTTTTCTTCTATTTATAGTAAAATAAATTGTGATTATAAATTCACCTAATTCAAAACTTATTTATGCAAAAATATTCCAATATTAAGGTAAATAAATTACAAAGTTATAATGCAAATTAATTGACAATATAACATCCTAAAAATTTTGAAGCATTTTAATAATCTATTTTGAATTTTAACAAAGGGCAAAATCAATTTGGATGGGGATGGATGGATAAAGGGTGGATAAAGGGTAAAGGAAAAAAATTAATTAAAACATAAATCAAGGAATATTTATGAAATTTTATTTCAAACTCAAAACAATTTAGTTTTTCCTTGCTATGGTTTTTGGTCTGGAAAATGTGCTGATGACACTAAGATTTTAGCACCAAAAATAGTGGAGGGTTCAAATAGGACTTGATCATTTTTTTTTTGTTTCATCCATTCATTTGACTTTCATATTAATTTCAAATGATTAAAATATCTTCAACAACTGTGGAAATAATTATATATATAATAAATATCCTTCCTTTGGTATTCTTGTGCCCATCTATAAGTATGCAATTCAGAATTTTGAATGAATTATACTGTAACTGTAACCAAGCTACAATACTGAGGACATATTAGATTCTCAAAATCTGAATAAGGGATGCAATCAACAAATACTCCTTAAAAATTTCAATGTCATAAGTTTTAAACAAAATTTAAAAACTATAAGACAAATGGAAACAATATCCTACTAAACAGTGACATTTAATTTCATCAAAATTTAATCATAATACCCAAGGGCACATAAAATAGTCAAATTACATAATAAATTAAAAGCATGTTTAAAGATAAAAGGTAATCAGAGTGATTTGTTAGTATAAACTTGATCTATTAGTAAGTGACTTTTCAATTTGGTGAGTTTTGAAGGAGATGTTTGCCAAATTCAGGCTACCCTTCCTCCCATTAAGTAATGATGGTCTTTCCAATCAAATTACTCAATTCAGTAAAGTACCGAGTCAGATGGATAAGACTTTTAAAGAATTTCAAAAATACAAAACCTAGATCTTTCTTTCATTTTTGGATTCTCAGCTGTTAAAAAGTTATTTGAAATCTCTTCAAAGTGATATTTCAGGGGACAAAATTTTTTTGAATTTATATTGTTTTTCTTCATAATTATTTTATTATTTATAATCATTATTATTAATATAACTACAAATTACATTTCTTGCTGTCAAGTACATTGATTTTTATCAATGTATGGGAATTTTTAGAATATCTAATGCTGGCCGGATAAGTACATTTTTCTTTTCCTTATAATTATTTTTGTTTAATTTGTGTTTATTGCTAAAGTATAATTCATGTTTATTACAGTTTTAAATTGCTTTAAAATAAATTTTTATGCTTTATTTAAAAACAGTATTGATATTAACAATAAATATTTTCATGTAGTTTTACAAATTCCAATCCCTTCCTAGTGTACTGGACATATAGGGCAACTGAATCTATTTTCATCTCTCCCATGAAGATGGGGGGGGGGGGATTTTGCCAATCATGTCATTTTAAAATATAAATTTTTTTTTTTTTTTTTTTTTACAGTCGTATGTTTCACTCAGCAATGAAAAAATTGCTGAGAAATCTATCAACTTCTTGAAAAAGTCTTTATAATAGAACAGATCTAAGCAATCTTAATTTTTTTACAAGTAACAAAAAAAATAAAGCTATCGATAATTCTTTATTTCCATAGAGCAATGGTAACCCAAAATCAAAACTGTATCATGTTCAGATTTTGATTCATATTGCAATGAAGCAAATTAACTAAATTATGAATTCAAGAATCAATTTAAAATAAGAGAATAAAAATCACTTCTCATATACATAACTTATAAAGAAATCACACTATGAAGCATTAATTTGATATATAGAAAGCAAGCTGAATATTAGAAGAAAATCATTTTCACTTGAATAAAAAAAGATCACTTTAATTTTTAACTACTGAACTTTCTGATACGTAAAACTAATCTTACAGGTAACAAAATGTCTCAAAAGTAAAAGTAAAATATAATTATCGAAGTAAAAATGAATAAAAATATAATGCAACAAAGAAATGACAAACAATTCAGCATCTCGTTAAGTTCAATTAACAAAATCTGCATGCAATTGAATTTGTAAAGGTTTTTTCGCTAGATAAAAATGAAATGAATTAAAACTGAAAAAGAGGGATAATAACTGTGAAAACTGACGAAATAAAACAAAAACAAGATCACAAACAAATATCTACTTACATTATTACAAATGAGTTTTCGAGAAAACAGAGCTATTTCAAAACTGATGAATTCTCAATCTGCAATGAAATTCTAAAAAGTTATACAAATATTGCTTATATACAAAATTTAAAAATTACACAAGATTCCCACATTCAGCAACAAAGCGAGAGTTGCTAAAGAGAAGGCGATTCTTCTTGACGAGGAGATGAGAAAGTAAGAGGGATGTCATTCTGCAGGGTTACAGAGCCAATCCATACTCTCGTCTCCTTCGAATACGACGCCAAGAGAGTGTTATATTAACGTCGCACTATAAAATTCACGCCGCACCTAGAAACTTTAAACCAAGGCTAAGTGACAAGGACACCTGAGCTTCCACCGCTCCTTCTAACTTCCACACCACATCAACAGAAGGACGTTTGAGCCTTGACAGATTTAATGTGCCTCTTTCTACTCGGCGGGTCTTATTCTTGGATGAATAAATTGGATTTATTTGAAAAACTTGATCATTCCCCCCCCCCCAAATTACGCGTTTATATGCATGCTACAAGTTTATTTCGAAATCATAAATTATTGATTTGTCAACTTTCTTTTTTTTAAAAAATAATTTAATTGCAGTGGTAAATAATATGACTTGAAAGAGAAAGCGTTAAAATGCACGTTTAATTAGTAAATTTTGTGTTTCTTATAGAACTCAATGCTCAATTGCTAAATTTTTAATAAATTGCTTATGATCATTTTCTGAAGCTAGTTTTTAAAATGTACAACTCACACAAAAGAGAAGCAATCGACTCCAAAAATAAATCGATACTTTTTATTATTTGTTTAGCAATGAAAATCGTAGTATGGGAATATAAATGTGAAATGGTTGACAAAGGAAAGGGAGAGGATACGAATTTCTGAAGTTTAATTACGGCAATAAGTTACGTGGAAAGTGGAGAAAAGATTTGACCAAAAAGACTGTTTTTCGGTTACCTAAAGATCTCAGACTAGCATTATGTGGAGGTTTGCAGAACGTTTGGCTAGCTCAGGTGTCATCCTCGTCACTTGACCGTGGCTCAAAATTACGAAGCTCTGAGCCACTAGGTGAGACTGTCTCGCATGATGAAGCAAAACCGGGGCCAGACAGTGGCTCAGCTGACAGCCCAATACCATGCAGGGCCAAGTAGAATAGTATTGGAGCAGACTGTTCAGCGGACACTGTTGGATATGGGGCTACGCAGCAAACGTCCCACTCGCGTGCCTTTGTTGACTAGGCGTCATCGACAACTGCGCCTCCGCTGGGACCCGGGAATATCGCGACTGGTCCATGGATCAGTGGGAGAGAGTTGCCTGGTCAAATGAATCACGGTTTGTTATTCATCATGCCAATGGCCGTGTCAGGATACGCCGTCTTCCAGGCGAACAGTTGCTCCCTCAATGTACAGTAGGTCATACAAAGGCAGGTGGTGGCGGTATTATGCTTTGGGGGACGTTCTCTTGGGTGTCTCTGGGACCCGTGGTTGTGGTAGAGCAGACCATGAATGCTACAGGGTATCTGAACATCATTGTGGGCCAGTCATCCTAACATGGCCTCTGTTTTTCCAGCTGGAAATGGAATGTTCCAACAGGACAACGCCCCGTGTCACAAGGCTAAAATTGTGTTGGAGTGGTTCCAGGAACATGATGCTGAATTCCAGTTAATGTCCTGGCCGCCTAACTCACGGATCTCAATCCGACAGAACACATTTGGGATTCCATGGGATGGCAGTTCAGAGTTCAAAGACCACCAATTCGCAATATCTCGGATTTGAGTGACCGTTGCTTAAGGTGGACTTCTAAATGTACTGAAAAGGTCAGGGTACTTTAACTTAATGAAATCACATTATTTGGATGTGAAACTTT